>JAULKM010004967.1:0-15165 GCA_032355605.1 Rubia tinctorum | reverse complement strand
ACTGAGTTGGGCGAGATTCTCAGTCTAAATAAAGATCCGATATTCCGCAATCCAGAGTCTTCGCAAGGAGATTCATATCACTCGGTGATAACAACGGTTCGTTGGCCAGTCGATACAAAGCCATCAGAGGGGCTTCCAACTTATTCAGGAGATACGGATCCACGTGAATTTATCCATACTTTTATTAGTTTGATGAATTCTCGGTACTTTGATGAAAGGTTGACTTGTAACCATGTAGGCATCTATCTTCGAAGGAAGGCTCAGGAGTGGTTCAACAAGGTGCCCAAGGGCTCGTTGTAGTCTTATCGAGATTTCATTGGGGCAAATCTGAGTTATTATTTCCATAAGAAGAAATTCACAAGGACACTGGCGGAGTTAAATAAGACGAAGCAAAGATAAGGGGAGTCTACTGCAACATTTTATCACAGATATATCGATGAGAGTTTGGGGGTAGTTGAAGGAACAAAGAATGAGGAGATCCAGGGGTATTTGACAGGAATGGAGGACTTGGAGTTGTACAATAAGTTAACTGAGAAGAACCCTAAGACGCTCCAATAGCTTAAGGAAGTAGTGCAACAACATTCGAAGGTCAAGGAGACAACTCGAAAGAAGAGAGATGGGATGATGGCCAAACATGTGAAGTCGAATGATCATCAAGGGAAGAGGTCTAAGAAGAGATCAATATTTGAGAAGTACATGCCCATGTGGTGCTACACAGCAGAGATTCAGAGTATTTATCCAGGGGTTTTCCGAGCGCCCCAAATAATAAATGAGATGAACAGAGCCACTACTGTATGAAGAGCCACAAACAGATTTTGTTATCACCACAAATACTATTCCCATCATAAAAAATGAATGTGAACACCTTAAAATGGATATCAAATGGTGTGGAAGGGAGTAAATTTTCAAGGAAATTTTCCGTCAGCTGTTTCGAGACGATCCTTCAAGACAGAGGAATGAACATGGAAACTGGCGATCTTCCAGGATAAATTTTAATGCTACAAATAGGACTAATCGTAATCCTCAAGGTTAGAGATAGGAGTGTCGAGAGGAGCCACAACAAAATTAGCCCGCAGATAATCAGAATAGGAACGAAGGAAATCCCTCTATTCGTAGGGTGATCAATATCATCAATGGGATTATTGGGAAAAATCTTCAAATACAGGGATGAAGGCTGACTCAAGGCATGTTTTGGAAGGAGAGCCTGTCTACAAGTGATTCTGGCCTGGCGAAACAATTACATTCTCATAAGAAGATGCGGTTCCTAACCAAACTCCCCACGCAGACCCCATGGTGATTTCTCTGATGATTGGAAATTCGCTGATTAAAAGGGTGTTCATTGATGATGGAAGTGGATTTAAGATCATGTTTGAAAGTTTCTTTGACCAGCTGGATATTGATCATGCTAATCTAAGGAAATCAGCATCACCTTTGTCAGGATTCACTGGAAAAATGGTATACCCTTTGGGAGAAATCACTTCGCCAGTCAGGGTTGCAGATGGAGACAATGGGGTGACGATATACTGTAGCTTTGCATTTATTGATGCTTATTACCCTTACAATGTGATCTTGGGAAGACCCTGTATGTATCAAGCTCGGGCAGCGTGGTCGCCTTACCACTTGATGATGAAGTTTCCAACGAATAATGGAGTGGTGTCCATTCGAGAGGACCAAGTGGTGGTGAGAAACTATAAATTGGTAGCAGTGAAAGGATCAAGGAAAGTGAAGGATGTAGCATCGATACATGGAGAAGTTAGACTAGCTGACACTGAGCAGCTTCCAATTCGAAATTTTGGGACGGTTTCCTTGGGCAGAATGATACCAGAGACGACAAGGAGGGAGTTGAAGACTTTGCTCAAAAAATATTGGGATGTGTTTTCTTGGGATACATCGAACTTGATTGGAGTGCCGACACAGTTAGCTGTTCACAAGTTGAACATTTACTCTTCGATAAAGCCTGTTAAGTAGAAAAGGAGAATGTATGTCCATGGGAGAGCTAAAATGATAAAGGTGGGGTGAAGAAACTTCTTAAAACAGAGGTCATCGAAGAGGTATTCTATCCAGAGTGGCTCACCAACCCAGTCATGGTTCCAAAGTAGGATTGTGCATGGCATATGTGCATTGACTACATAGACTTGAACAAGTGTTGTCTAAAAGACAGCTACCCATTACCATCAATCGATAAGCTGGTGAAAGCTATAGAAGGGTATCAGGTTCTGGCCTTTTTTATACCCACAAGGGTTATCACCAGATACTAATGACAGATCAGGATAAAGAGAAACCATTGTTCATAACAGACGTATGTACTTTCTGTTACAAGAAGATATCGAGTTAAAGAATACTGGTTCCACTTACCAGCAATTGGTTGATAAGCTCTTTAACAAGCAAATTGGAAGGAGTTTAGAGATATATGTCAATGACATGGTGGTGAAGAGTATGACTTGCAAAAAGTTCTTGCAAGACTTGGAAGAAATGTTTGATGGACTGCAAGAGGCAAATATAGAGTTGAATTCAGCGAAGTGTGTGATCAGTGTAGGGGATGGTAAATTTCTGGGGTTCATTGTATGAGACAGGGGGATCGATGTCAATGCGAAGAAAGTGGAAGATTTAATGAATATGAAAAACCCATGGACTTTGAAGGAGGTTCAGTGGATGACGGGGTTCCTAGAACCTTAAGCCTTTTCTTATGGAAGGGTGGAGAAACACTTGCCTTTCTTCGATGTGATCCAAAAATCTAAGAAGTTAGAGTGGACAGAGGGGTGTGAGAAGGCATTTTTAGTCTTAAATGAGCACCTTGGGGTTCTACCTACATCGATTAAGCTTGAAAAAAGGGAGGTATTGCACCTTAATATCTCCGCTTCTACTTTGGCACAGACCTTTAACCAACTGGTCTGTCATGAATGTTAGAGGTATGAACATATAACCAACGCTCCTTATACGGAGACGATTAACATACATAGCTTGTGGCCTTTCCATAAGTGGGGTATCAACTTGGTAGGACCTTTCCTAGAAGCTTCGGGGAGGTTCAAGTATTTGATAGTAAATGTTGATTACTTTACCAAGTGGGTTGAGTCTGAACCACTAGCGAATATAAAGAAAAATATATTATCTCATTTTGCTGTAGGAACATCGCTTTTCATTTTGACATCCCAAGGAAAATTATAACTGACAATGGGAGGTAGTTCTCTAATGATCCCTTCAAGAGTTGGTGCGAGGAATTCCAGATCCAGCTGAAGTTGACAGTAGTGTTCCATCCACAAGCGAATGGGCAGGTCAAAGTTACCAATAGTACTCTTATTAATGGAATCCGAGCAAGGCTCGAAGGAGCAAGTGGAAACTGGATCAAAGAGTTACCAAGTGTACTATGAGCCTAGCGAACAGTGAAGTCTTCTGCTACTGGAGAAACGTCGTGATGTTTGGTCTATGGTTCAGAACTATAATTCCAGTAGAAATTGGCATGCCAAGCTCGAGGATGATGATAGCTAGCGAAGACACTAACAAAAGTAATCGCCTTCTGGATCTCGAGTTAGTGGAAGAGAAGCGGAATATGGCGTCACTCCACTAAGCCAAGTTGAAAGAAAAAGTTAGCCGTTATTATGACTGAAGGGTAAGGAGGTGCAGTTTACAGTGGGAGATCTCATCATGAGGAAAAATGATAAGAGCCACCAGGAGCCTGAAGGAAAGCTAGCAGCTAACTGGGAAGGACCGTATTAAGTCCTCGAAGCACACATAGGAGAAAGCTACATGCTTGGTATCATGGATGAGGAGAAGAGACCCAGGAGATGGAACATTTTCAACCTCCTAAAGTACCACCAGCTTTGAGGGCCTGATAATCGGTGTTCGATGGGAAAGAGTACTTGATGTAAATTGAAGATCACTTGAGTGGCTAGATTATCTTGTTATGTATGCTGCAAGCATCATCTAGTTATTCCCAGCCTTGTATGTCGAGTCCAATAGCTGGTCGATCTAATGAAAAATTTTTGGCTTCTATATTATCCTGTGTAAAATTATAACTCGTCCAAAGGACAAAGAGATCGCTTATCAGCAAATTTCACTTGCATCAAAAGGAAGAAGTTTGACATTTACTCTCATCCAAAGGATGGAGAGCTTTCTCATCAGTGAAATTCACTTGCATCCAAAGGACGAAATTCAACATTTACTCTCATCCAAAGGACGAAGAGCTCGCTCATCAGCGAAATTTACTTGCGCCCAAAGGACGAAGTTCGACATTTACTATCACCCTAAGGATGAAGAGCTTGCTCATCGGTGAAATTGACTTGTGTCCAAAGGATGAAGTTCAACATTTACTATCATCCAAAGGACTAAGAGTTCGCTCATCAGTGAAATTCACTTGCGTCCAAAGGACGAAGTTTGACATTTACTCTCTTCCAAAGGACGAAGAGCACGCTCATCAGCGAAATTCACTTGCATCCAAAGGACAACGTTCTACATATACTCTATACACTTATAAGAGGAAACTCACTTACGTCGATAAACGAAGGTCGACATTTACTTAAAAATCAAAAAGATAAACATGCTCATAAGCAAAATTATGTCAAAAAGAAACCATGTTCAAAAATCAAAGAAACAAACATTCTTACGTCAAAAGGGAGTAATTTATTTATATCTATAATTGTTCACATACACCAAAAGATACAAAGCAATAGTCTCATTACAAAGTTACATTAGACACCTAGTCTCACCATTGAATCTTCTCGGGCTTGATCCCGGTAGCCCTCTCGAAGATTTGGTTGGCTTCACCCTTAAAACCTTAAATTTTTTGATAAGAACGTCTTCAACGTGGGACCAAATCCCTGGAATGTGAAGACATCATTTCATCATCATAACCTTGTATCGAAGGTCCACCCTCGTCGTTAAGATCATAGATAACCATGGGGACACTCTCTTTGACAAGCATATCAGCTTGCGAAGTTTTATTATTAGAAGGCTTCTTGGCTTGTAAATTCTTCTTTATAGGCTTGTTTTTGGAGTTCTCTTCGAAGTTATCTTCTGCGTAGAGACCACTTGTCGAGAACAAGCATTAGTTGTCAGCCGAATGTGATTCAACCATTCTATAATAGTGTTATTGACTGCATAGTGGGAAGGCTCCCTATCTGGACCTTTCTCCATCATGGCGTTGGCCGTATCACACAAGAATTTGAGAATATCATCGATGAGGCCCATGTCGAGGACCCCATGAGATAACCTATATGCTCGAAGACTATCAGAGAAAGCCTTAATGGTGGAAGTCTGTTCTTTCAGCTCCTTTTGAAGTTGAGTTTTCAGGGTCCCAAGCTCCCCACATATTTGAGCATTGCCATTGATAATCTTTTGCAACTAGGATATCTCCTCCTCGAGGCGCTTATTCCGTTCCACCATTTCACAGACTTGGGATTCAAAATTTTAGCTTTACTCCTATAGAACTTGATATTCCTATTAAAAAAATAAGGTTCAAAACAACCTTGCGTCCATACGGAAATAATGTAGAGTGGGATACTCGCTCATCATCTCTCGCAAAACCTCTTGATGTCTCATCTCGGTGGCATTTCATGCCTCATCTACAATGGCGAGAGCAACGGCTGTTAAGGCAGGAGTTGAAATCTTTTGTATTTCACCAGGAAGCTTTTAGATCGAAGGATAGCTACCATCGCGCCTAGACGATAATTCACTATTCACGAGGGATAACTCATGAGTTAGTATGGTTAGCTCATTGCAAGCCCCAGAAAACTCAACTATGATCTTAGCCAAATCTTGCTTAGATTTTTCCAGCTCACTCCTCGAGTAGAGACTAAAAGGTAAGAAATAATTATCAAAATTTAAGTGCAAAGACCAATTTACTCATAGTTGCAAAAGAAGATTCATTCATAATTATTTGCAAAAGAGAGTACAATCGAAAAGGGTGGAGGAGAGCTCATATATCTTCTTGCCCTATGTTACGATTAGTATCCTCCTCCATTGAAGCCTCCTGTTGAGAACCATCAGCACCTCCAGCATGACCATCTTTGCCCTTCGAAGAGCCAGCATGTCATGCGCTCCGGGCCTAAGGGTCTAGCTTCGAAGCATGAGCTTGGAGGTCGATATTTCAAAGGTCTTCTGCGGTGAAGAACTTCCTTGACTTCTTGATATAGTCGAGCAACTAGAACTTGAAGATGTCTTCACTGGTGGTCTCATCCCACTTCGACTGAATCCGCTCTTTAGCTTTGCCATCGACATATTTCTGGAGATCTTCCGCTTGTTTGGCAGAGAGTAGAAAAGTCACTATGCCAATTACTTCGGTGCAACCCCACTTCTTCTAAGTCTTGAGAAGGTCAACGAAGAGGTCATATAGCTCTTTGGAGCTCATTAACTTCTTAGCAAAACAGTCTAGCAGAGCACGTAGACCTCAAGAAAAAACTAATTAGAGAGTCTATTTTCTCTATATTTCGACTTCTTCAAGCTCTCCTTAACCTCTTCGACCTCAGAATTCAGCTTCGATCGCTCCTCTTGATCATCAGCCTCTACTGCTGCTTCAATAGGACATTGCAAGAGGGAGAGGATGTTGCTGGAGAAAATACCAGCAGATTGAAAGGATGAATGGACACCGCCAAAACTAGAAAACAACGAAAGAGGTTGAGAATATGCTGAACAAATGCAACAAGAATGAAGAGTAGCAACTTACCGAAGGGTCTCTGCCCAACTCTCTAAGAAACTCCAAGGACAGAGACGGATCAGCACATTGGGCTCGTTGGAAGCATCGAGGGCTCAGTTCAATGCCTTTTTCGGAGAAGTTTCTTTAACAGAAAACCTTGATCAAGTACGTGTAGGGGTGAATGGTTCACGCCTATCATCTTGATCTTGCTCAAGATCATGGACGAGGTTTTCTGTGCCGTTCACTGCACAAAAAGGAAAGATAGTTACAAATCTCGATGAGTAAGAAACAAAAAATAGAAACTAAGAGATAAGCCTTTCGTCCTAAGAACCTTCGAAGGCATCTGGTGTTATTTCCTCAATGCGCACTTCTTAAAAATGGTCTTGCGACCGAAGATGCCTCACACTCAACGAACTATCTTTGCCTCTTTTCCTATTGTTATTCCCAGACTTGGATCAGAATATGGTTCTCTTATAATAGTACACTCAAGGGTTCGATGAGCAGCCGAAGCTTAAATATCCTCGTAAACCCACTGAGGCCAAACAAAGACTTTAACTTCCTTGGAGTCGGGATGGCAGTGTCTAACATCTAGGGCTTTGGGGTCTTGGAAAATGCCACATCTTCGCGCATACCCTTAAGAATAACATACCCTTTTTTTCTTGTCTCAACTACAACTCCGGAGTTCCACCGAGGAACTGTATAGGACTCAAAAAAAATCGAAGGACCAAGCTTGATTTTTCCACCCCACATTATTCAAAAGGGGAATGATAAACTTCTGACCTGACATCCTAACATCTAAGGTATAAGTCCCTTTTACATTCCGATTATTAGCCAAAGAGTATACAACTCAAAAAAAACTTGTATTGAGGGATAACACCAACTTCCTTACATCGAACTATAAAGGTTATAATGATAACAATGATGTTAGGATGAAACTGAGATAGACTTACCTCAAACTCTTCCATTAGTTCAGTTAAGATGACAGGAAAAGGAAACCTTAACCCCAATCTAAGGTGCCTGCTAGAGGTAATCGATCTCCCTCCTAGTAGAGTAGTAGGTGACTCATCATGTTTAAGGGCCCTAAATCTAGATTCTAAAGGAATCCTTTGGTAGAGAGAACCTCCTCGGTAATCTTTTTCACGCTATTGGGCATTATGCATGTCTCTTTCAAACTATGGCCTACCCTACCCAACGAAGACCCACCAGATCGACATTTTTGAACATCAAATTTCCTCTTTAAGGAAACATAAGAAATAACCCTCGATCTCTCACCCCTAGGGGGCTCTACTGGTTTGGGGCCACTTTGATTTCCTCATCGAACCTTTACCCAATCTAGATGATACGTCCCCGGTCAATGTATTCCAGCATGGAATTCATAAAACTCGCGAGGATCTGAAATATCACTACCCAAAGAACCAGATTCTGTACCTTCATAATCGGCCGGAACCCTACCAGAATCTGGAGAAATCTCGCTAGAAGAATACGATAAAACATCATTAGAAAAAGTTCTCTCCGATGAATTCTCTCCCACCCTAACATTACTCTCGGAACTCAAAGCGGGAGGAAATTGAGAAGGGAATGGAGGAACTTCAAAATCTAAATGGGAGCTAGGAGAAGAAGAAGCCATGATAGAGAAGACTTACTCTCTAAAAAATTGGAGGTTGAAAGTTAAAGGAAGTAGGAAATTTGGAGTTGGTTAAATTCTGAGAAAACCCTGCAAAAAAAGAAGAAGAAGTTAAATGAAGAGGACAAGTGGTTTTTGGGGAAGCTAATGGGGGAAGAGAGAGGGAAAGCAATGATTACCTAGAGAGAAGAGAAGTATGAAAAGGCGTGAGTAAGTAGGGGGGATTTTATTTAAGATATCCTTACGCGCCTTACTTTCCCGCTCTCCTTCCTCCCGCGCGTCTTTATGAATTCCAAGTTTAGCATATTTCTTAAGAAAACCTAAGTGATCCCTCAACGCGAATAGGTTCAAGGTTATTAATCAATGGAAATATACTTTCGAAGACTCGATGTCCACAACCTTTGAACTGCTCTCGAAGATAGATAGATTGATCCTATATTAAAGACTTAAACTATTCAAAAACGTGAATCTCCAAAACTGATAGCCTATTAAAACCACTCGAAGACACGAGCCTTCGAAGCTCGAAGATCACTTGGCTTTTTGGGGGGCTTTTGATGATATATTAGGTTAAAACTTCATATGGGCTGGCAAGCCCTCTTTAGGGAAAACTTAAGATAACAAATAGTATAGTGGGGTCCACATGAAGATGAGTCATCTTTGGGCCTCCTTACTAGGCAAGGAAAAGAATTAGGTGATAGACAAGGAATATTAGGGTTTAGGTATTATAAATACAAAGGTATGTCATTTATTTCATTTATTCTATCTCTATTCACTATTACTTGGCTTGGAGGACAAGACTTACTTTGACATCAGAGAGTTTCCCATGGTACACTCCGGGGCTTGTTTTCCCTTGCAGATTTGGATCGAGGGATTGAGAGTGGACTTGGATCTGTTCACAGACGCACCATTGGTCATTTTAAATAATTCCCGCCACAGTTTGGTTGCTAGGGTTAGATTTGCACTTTCAGATTTTACAAGATTATATTAGCACTTTTAACCAAAACATAGGGTTAAATATAAACTTTTCTCATTCTAATTCAACCCCATCTTTCCATAGGTATGTGGAAAGATGGTCTTTTCCAACACTTTGTATGTATATATATATATATATAAAGTTTAAAATAAGATAAAAATAATTTTCGTATACTATATTGTTCGAATATGTTTTGATAGAGAGTTAATGAAAAATAAATACAATATCTTTTTGTATAATTTAATGGTAAAATATTGCAACACATCATATTGAAGTTTGGTTTACGATACTTGTATTGGAGACCAAAGTTTCATCACTTTTTGTTATGAATGTTTCATCGATCTTTGCACATAAACACAATAATAATTCGCTACGTGGATTTTCTATTAACGATGACACTCTTTGCATAGGATATGTATAGACATCATACCCTCTCTTAAGCCAAAGGAAGTTTGGTTTACGATACTTGTATTAGAGACCAAAGTTTCATCAATTTTTGTTACGAATGTTTCATCGATCTTTGCACATAAACACAATAATAATTCGCCACGTGAATTCTACGTTAACGATGACACTCTTTGCATAGGATATGTATAGACATCATACCCTCTCTAGATCACCTTAAACTCGCAAACTTTGATTCCGTTCTTAATTTAGAAACGGATTATACGGTTTCGGGTCACTCCCATTAATAGTTTTGGATCCAACCAAACCGTATCCAGATCCATACAGCTGGCTTCTAATTTGACCAACTAAAGAGACACACATGCCAATATTATATTCCCTCCGTTAAACTAAGTTTGACACATTTTTTAGTTAATTTTCTCAAGACACATTTGACCATATATTTCATGTAATATATAAGTAATAATATTATCATGTGAGGTATCGTTGGATTTTTCGTAGTATGTATTTTTTCAAATATTTAAATTTTACATGATATTAACATATGTAGCAAAAATTATTAATGGTCAAATATGACTTGAGAAAATAGAGTAAAAAAGTGTGTCAAATATTAATAAACAGGGAGTAATTTATTTGCTGGCCCTGTATGATCGTCAAAGGTTAGGAAATTAATTGTGAAAACGTGACAGCATGAATGGACCAATGTACAATGATTTATGCCACTGTAGTACAAATTAAGTTGAGGATCGGACCACTATAAATAGTTTGATATAGGCATCTTAATTTTGCATCTAGATTTTTTGTGCGCGTCCTTTCTACAATTTTCTATATAATTTTTTTATTCAAAAGAAAAATCTAAGCAAAGATTTGGAATTATAAGGAATCGCCCCAACCACATATGCAAACCTTAAAACTGGAAAAAAAAAAAAGTGGCAAACAGTAAAAGCTAGCTCATGAATTTTAGACCACATATGCGTGTAGCCAATCATTTGGAAGACATTTCAACATTAATGGATCGAAGGGCATTTACACGTAGAGTACTACGTTCTTTGTGCTGAAAATATGGGCACAAGGGAATAAATAAAAGTAGTAGAGAAATAAAATGTTACCAACAATGTTGCCTAGAGTTCAAGCATCTCAAGAAAATTTATAAGAAAAGAGAGAGGCATCAACCATAGTTATCAGAATTCTAATCCAAATCTTATAATTTTAATAATTAGCCGTGCGATATTGATTTGAAAAATTAATTTCTACATTCTTTTATTTTTTATATAAATTTGACCTTAAATTTCTTTTAATAGAACACTATCAATCTCCATCCTATTATAATATGATCAGCATGAAACCCAGCATCTATGAATATTGGCAACAAACATATTACAAAATAAGTCTATTTATAACTTTTCTTGCAAAACTTATTAAAAATGTTACAATAGTTTATAAAGTGTTAATTAAACATTTGAAACGTATTTCAAAAAATATTAAAAAGTGTTAACTAAATTGTAAAAGTGTTATGCAACATCACCCGAGGTAATACTGGTAAAATTGTTACAATAGGTTCAAGGTGTTACTGTAGTACCTAAAGTAACACTTTTACAAGTATCATCTTAGGTGATGTTGCATTAGATCTAACACAACACTTTTCAAAATTCAAGTAACATTTTCAATATTTATGTAACACTTTTCAAAGGTTTAAGTAACACTTTATAAGCTATTATAACTTTTTAAATAAATGTTGTAAAAAAAGTGTTACGATAGATCTAATTTGTATTAGTGGAATTAACAGTCAAGGGAGAGAGATGGAGGAGGGAAAGAAAGATCCAACATTGGTGGAATAAATTAAATGTTCGTAGCTTAAGATAAAATAGAACTGGAGGGGAGAGTGAGGGAAGCAAGAATGATCATTCCAAGATAAAAGCAAACTAAAGCTGCATGTTAAAGTGCGTGTTGGTCTCTTGAAAATTGGAATGGATAAGCTCATTTTTAAAACTCTTTAGAGTAAGTTAAATGGCATGTTGCAAAAAGTAAGGAGTGTTATCTGCTAAATTACACTATATATAAAGCCTTGTTTTCTAGATGTGATCATGATCTAATCTGATCTGCAATGAATTGATTTTAACAGAACAAAAATAAAAATAAGTGCGTTGAAAATAGTTATAAATGACTAAATAAAGCTTAAATTCACTTAAATAAATTTTCACCGAACTGAACGGAATTGAATTGAAATGAAATGCATATAAACTATGGAAAATAAGGCCTATGATATAAAAAATTAAGGTGTATAATAATTATAAAATAAAGTTTTATTTAATTTAATTGTTAGATTTATTAATTTATAATTAATATAATTAATGGTTTAATTGGCTATCTATATTCATTTATTGCAAAAAAAATATGATTTTAAATAAATTAAAATACATAAATAAATATAATTGGACTTTAATAGTAATAGAAACGAGGTTTGTCATGATTGTTCTAATCATTAGAGTATCTGACAGAATACACCCTTTACTTATGTTATATTTTAATTCAAATATTATAAATTTTAAATTAACTATTGTATATTTTAACTTGAATATATAATAAATCTATAATTTAATGTTGAAATAAAAAAATTCCTATATAAAATTTATAGTATTTAAATTAAGCAATTCAAATAGGGTATACCGAGGTACTATAGATATTGTATCTCCTCTAATCAATCATAGTATTGAGTATTTATCAAATATCTACTATTTAAAGAGTTGATTTAGGAAACTATTTTAGAAATGTGTCTTATTTAAACATGATTTAGAAAATACCATATTCACGAGAACACGGTATAATGAGTTCATCTCTTGAAAGTCTGTATTTTCATAAGTTATGAAAAAAATCAAAGTTTAAATGGAAAACTAGAAGAAATCAAGATAAAATTTTTGGGTTGTATTAATCGAGTCATAAACTTATAACTACTGCACGTTGCATAATAATTTTTTAATATTACAACTAAAATGTTTTATCTTTCTATTATTTCAATTCAACCCCATCTTTCCATATGCTTATGAAAAAACGGTTTTTTCCAAAATTTTGTTAGGTATAATTTGCATAAACTAACAATACAATGCTCAAATTTTAAAAATATAATAATGATTCCATAACTTATAAAAACTTTACTTTTCCTGAAACAAAAGGCAGAGCAAGCATCCATTGTGTGCAAAACAAAAACAAGAGAAGTATAATACATGCAAGGTTTTATTCCAGTAATATATTTACACTCGATCACTTTTCTAATTCAAAAGAGAAATGTAATTAATTTTTTAGAAAAAGATAGAGATTGCTTTTCAGAAAATATGGAAAACGGAAGGGTTACTTGACAAGGACCAAAGTAAAATATTCTTAGATTCATCAATTTCTTTGTAACGATTATGTCACTCTCTTTTTTATATTGCAGAGTGTTAAATATTATTTTGCTGAGTCATTTTAAATTTACTTAAATGCTGACTTGACACATCTAATTCTAGAATAAACTCAGAGGAAGTCTTAGAAAAATGTGGTCTATCTTAAATGTTGTAAATTTTTTGATAAAATTTAAATATTGTATTTTAATAGTAAAAAAAGTACTAATATGTATTATAATGTGAAAATATGAAATATAAAAATCTATATATTTAAATTTCTAAATTTAGTATTAACTCCGTCCTAACAAAAATGGCACATTTTGAGTTTTGGAAGTCAATTGAATTCATTTTCAATTATTAATATCTTTATTTGTGTGTAAAAAAAATCTTTAAAAAATGACATAATAATAATCTGGCATGTATAACAATATAATTTAATGGATGAAGTTGACTCAATTTGACTTCCAAAATTTAAAGTGTGCTTTTTTTGTTGGGACGGAGGTAGTATGTAATTTAACAAATGCAGTGTATAAGTGAAAAAATACAATGGTTTGTGAGATTAATGTTTTTTATCCTAAAACCAATTGGTAATATATAGAGTTGACCCATGATTTTATACTAAACAAATACTTTGTCAAATACAAACGTGAGACTCTCAAACATGCCCCTCACTTACAGTTGTATTATTCATCGCGTAAACGCAAACAGAAATGGGTCACGGGTCTATCAGTGGGAATATACGTCCACTGGGCCGATCAGACCAATCTTGAGCTCTAATACCATGTAAGATTAATGGGCTTCTATCATAAAACCAATTGGTATTATGCAGATGTGACCCATGATCTTATATAATAAACAAATAGTTTGTCAACCACCAATGTGAAACTCTCAAATACTCTGTCCATAAGCTTATGGACTAGACACCTATCTTGAGACCCCCTCACATACAAATGTTTATATGTTTCACAATCCTATATTGGACCCAATTAAATGGGAATTCCAACACCAACCCAATAATTCAACCTAGGTTTTGATAGCGCGTTGAATTTCAAGATATCTGGAACTTTCATTTTAAAACCATTGGTGCTATTGGAATGACCCAATACATTATATGTTAGTTATTTAGTTTCCAATAAATCAATGTGGGGATTTCAACAAAAATGTTATACTTCCCTGTCTCAGTTCCTATAATTTTTTATACGAGCATTTATGCATGTTGGAGAAAGTGAGATATTGAAATCTGGTCAAATTTCAACGAAAATAAAAAAAACAAAAATCTTTGATTGAGACAAACAAAAATAAAAATTGGGAACCTTGTGCAGGAACGGAGATAGTAATTAAAATCGAGTAGTGATGTTCTGGCTATCAAATTTGTAGTTGCCTTTTTAATTTTAATTCGATCAAACAAGTCGATAAATAATGTTTGTCAATTGATTTTTGAATGATGAGAAGTTGGATTTTCTTCTAAACAAAATAAAAATTGTTGAAAGGATTTTTTTAGCTGATTTTAACTTTTGAGTAAAAATATTTTCAGTTTGTGTAAAATAGCCAATAATTTTATTTACCAAATATGTCAATAAAATAATAACTTAAAAAGCTAGTAAGAAGTTACTTAAAAACATATATCAACTAGCTACTAACAACCGTTTGCCCAACACACACTTAAGAGAAAGTTGAAACTTATTTTATTCTACATTAAAAAAAAAACTAACAATTAACTACTTCCTCCTTCCCAAATGAACTTGCACACTTTTTGATCAACTTTTTAAAACCATGTTTAATCATTAATTTCAATTAGTATACAGACATCAATATTATCATGTGAGATATTGCTACATATTTTTTCTAAATATCAAATTTTATGATGCAGGGCGAATGGCGGCGAAGATTGAAGAAGCGATGGATCGCCGTAAAGGTTCGGTACGGTTTTCAGTGTAACTTTTGCATTCGGAGTCAGAATCAGGCGAGGCCGGATGCGTTGGAACTGTCTCGACGAGACGATCAGGGACCTGTCCTTAGGACAGGGTCAGTAGCCAGAATCTCCATTTGAGGTCGTTTAAGTCCTCGAAATCGCATTTTATTGTTTTCTTTTTATGTTTTCCGATTTGTTTTTATTTTCGGAAATTAGTTCCGAAAATTCCTTTTCATTATTATTTCA
>JAULKM010004956.1:0-15166 GCA_032355605.1 Rubia tinctorum | reverse complement strand
AGCTGGAAACCGCTTTCGATCAGTTAGCATCAATTATATTGGGCTTGCAGCTTATTATGACTGAACCTATAGGGTCATACATAAGGCATGAAATTGGATAAAATAAATGGCTGACTTCTTTGGTGAGCCTTTAACACAAACGGCTTGGTCATGTAAGTGAAATTGGGTTAAAGGAGTTGAGTAAGCAAGGGTTTTTTGGGGGAGATAAACTTGGCAACCTAAAGTTTTACGAGAATTGCATTTATGGCAAGGCCACACGGGTGAATTTTGCACGCTCCGTAAAGGTGACTTGGGATAATCTGAGTTATGTGCATTCAGATTTGTAATGGACGAAAATGATGCTAACTAAAGGTGGAGGTAGATACTTAATCGCATTCACTGATGATTGTTCTCGTAAGGTTTGGATGTACATCTTGAAATCCAAGAATGGGGCCTTTATCAAGTTCAAGGATTGGAAGAAAATGGTTGAAGTCTAAACGTGGAGGAAGATCAAGAAGCTTCAAACAGACAATGATTCTGAGTTCTTGAGTGATGAGTTCACCCGGTTTGCTAAGGATGAGGCGATGATTAGGCATAGAACCGTCCGAGAAATCCCACAACAAAATGGCCTTGCGAGGAGGATGAACCAGATGATTTTTGAGAGGGTAAGATGCATGTTGTTTGAAGCTGGTATGCCAAAAAGGTTTTAGGGAGAGGCATTCAACATGACAATTTACTTGATCAATAGATGTGCTCCGGTGGCTTAGGAGTGTAAAACACCCAAAGATGTGTGGTGTGGTTCACCTCTGAAAATTGAAAAATTATGAGTGTTTGGTTGAGTGGCTTATCTGCACCAACGTGAGGGAAGATTTGATCCTCGGGTGAAGTGGTGTATGTTTCTTGGATACCCAAAAGGTAAAGGGTTGGAAATTATGGTACAATGAAGGTGGAGCTTCAAAGTGCATCAATAGCTGGGATGTCATCTTTAGAGAGTCTAAATGCTACAAGACCGTAGCGACTCAAGGGGCCAAGGATAGTAAGGAGGTTTCTAGAGAAAAGGTTGAAATAGAGATGGAGCTAGTTGGGAAGAGTAGTGAAGACCGGGCTGGTGAAGATGACGACATTGATAATATGGAGGTTGATGTTGGTGATCAATGAAAAAAGGGTCATGAAGATGATCAAGAGCTTGGATCATACAACTTAATAAAGGACCAACCTATGAGGCGATGAGGAGCAAAAGACATGAATCTTTGAAGTGTGCAATAGAGGATGAGATGGCGTCACTTGAGAAGAATGAAACGTGGGAACTAGTAGACAAGTCTAGAGACCATCGGGTGGTTGGTTGTATATAGGTGTTCAAATGGAAAGAAGACATTATAGGGTTTGAGAAGCCAAGATGTAAAGCAAGATTGGTGGCCAAGGGTTTCACGCAAAAGGAAGTGGTTGACTATAATAAGATATACTCCCCAGTGGTGAAGCACAAATCGATAAGGGTTTTCTTGCAATGGTAAATCAATATGATTTAGAGCTTGAGCAAATGGATGTGAAGACAAATTTTCTTCATGGGCATCTTGAGGAGTAGATCTACATGTCTCAACCAGAAAGGTTCATCAAGGTTGGAGATGACAAAAAAATGTCTCCTTACAAAATCTCTTTATGACTGGAAACAATTCCCGAGGCGATGGTATCTTTGGTTTTATGAATTCATAGTTTGAAATGATTTTGTTCGGAGTAATTATGATAGTTGTGTTTGTATCAAGTGGGTGAATGGTTGTAGAGTACTCTTGTTTCTATATGTGGATGCCATGTTGATCGTGTCGTATAACAAGAATGAGAATCATGACTAGAAAAGGATATTTAGTTGTGAGTTCGAAATGAAAGACATGGAATTGGCCAAGAAGATTTTGGGGATGGAAATCACATGGGAAAGGAGACGTGATGAATTATTTATTTCTCAATGTGATTATCTTCGGAAGGTGGTGGCTAAGTTCGGGGTGTCAGAGGCAAAGGCGGTTCACTTACCTTTGGCGGCTCATTTAACCTCTCCGCAAAGATGTCGCCAAAGACTAGGGAGTGTCAAGAGAACATGGAGCGGCCTCCTTATGAAAGTGTCATTGGGAGTCTCATGTAGGGTTGTTCAAATTTGGATACCTGCACATCAGGGTACCTGTATGTGCGGGTAGTTGAAAATACGGCCCGTGGCCCTGCCTAGAAGAACCGGGTACTCGTAATGTGGGTATCCAGATTGATCAGGCTAGGTATCAGGGTACCCGTTGACCTATTTAAATTTAAAAAATTGGAGGTGATTATCATTGTATTATGCTACATAAATTTGTATTAGTGCAAGAAAAACATCATTACGATGATCGCGATGAAGTTTAGCCATTGAATTTTCATGATTTTTTGTACAAATGATTATCACCTCTGATCATCCAAAATTAGGATATAATGATCACTAAGACTAACAAGTCCGTAAATATCATCATTATTCCCTAGTTTTGATGAACTTAGACAAATATGTTGAAATTACGTGAAAACATTATTGTGTTAAAAAATTTTAAATTTAGTGGAGAGGTTATGAAAGTTTGATATGAAATTTGTGAAAACCAAATGTAAATATTTTTCAACTGGGCGTACAACTAAATAAGATTGTGGCCGTGAACCCAACTAAAAATGTGAGGTTGAAAGAAAAAAGACGGAACTCAGAAGGAACAATTGAGAGTTTGAGGTTCAAAGAGAAAGATTGAAAATTTAACTCTTAAATATTATTTTAACTTACATTATTTAATAACTAATATTACATATGTACTAACCATTAATGAACCACCCCCTCCCGGAGTCGTTAAACTCGAGAGTAGGCTGTGGTATTAAGGATCAAAGATAAAATTTGAAATGTTTCTCCCGTTCCTACTACTATACTACCAAAATTGGTAAATAGTGGCAAGTACCGAGGTCTTCCACAGATGTTAGGAATCTAATAATCAACTACACACAACCGTGATCGGGTCGTCAATCCGATCACGTGTCAAGAATAATCAGTGTTGGTAAACCAAGCATTGGGGGGGGGGGAGAGGTTGCTAACAACTACTAACATGCAATTGATCATGATAATAAACTATATAAACTAGCACTTGGGGAATATTTGCGTAACATGATTAATGATGCTTTGTTCCTCGATTTCATCACATGTAAGAACTATAAACCTATTCTAGTGTTTGTGACATGTAGTGCCGACGATTGTTAAAACTTCCCCTTATCTGTCACATAAGGGTGCGCGTATAAAATCTTCCATCGATCTTGCCTCTGAAACTAGGGAAGTGCAACAACAATTATGGCTCATTGCATAGGTCTGATTCTCCCCCGTGCTATTACGCCTCTGGCGGAACACTAAAAACACCTAGTCCTAGAGAGGCAAAGGAAGTATGCATCTTATCGATGGCTCTAAGATCACAAAACTAACCTTAGTTTTCTAATTTATTTATCTCTACCCATAATCGTTTAGACCAACTCAATAGCTTACTAGTGCATGGTCGATCGTGACGTTGACTTGGTAACCCACATGCACACACCCACACGGTTCTGGACTATCGTACCCCAAGCGCATCCAGATTTCCCCGGGGGTACCAATAATTCATCAACATGAAAGTAGACTATGGTGTGTGCCAACTAAGTGTGACAATCATGCAATTCACAAGAATATGAAGAACAAGCCAACATAATAATCATAAAACACATAGAAATAGGTAGATAAATCTGACAAACCAAACATTAATACACGAATACAAATACAATTCTCAAGTTAATTAACTACTCCCTAATCATGGAATCCAAGTATTTCATATGATTCAATGCCTTTGGAAAAATCAAATTAAAGAGAGAAAAAGAAAAGAACCTAGAGAGAATGAAGATGATTTTTTTGTCTAGCCTACTCTAGAAGTCTAATAATGAGCATAAACTTAAAACCTAGTAGAAAAAGGTCAATGTATATAGTAGCAGAGAATTAGGCTTTGAAATTTCCCCAAAGTGGCCTAAAAACCCTAGCAGCCGCAATTTGCGCGACCGGCCAAAAACGACACAGTCCGTGCACGATTGTGCTAATGCGGCCCACATGGACTGACATGGGCTGTGAAGCCTCATGCTAGTGCAGCCTCATGCTGGTACAGGCTGCACGGGCTGTACAACCTCATTTTGTGTGGGGCGCACGTACCAGTACGGGCCGTGTGTTGGTGCTTAGTTTGGAACTTCTGATTTGCGCACCTCGTGTCGTTTGGCGTGGCCTGTCAGATGGAAGGAATTTTTCCTCATGAAAATTATGTGACCAATGCTATTTCTTACACCTCGTGGGATGGTCTTCACATTTGGAACTTGTAATTGCACGAACCATACAAAACGGGATGGTCCGCGCCCATACTTAGCCAATTTGGGAGTAATTCTGGGAACTGGTGGCACGGTCTCTACGAAGGGGCACGACCCGTGTAAGTGCTGTTTCATGGCCCATGTATATTTTCCCGGGCCTTTCTAGCCACTTTTCATGGACCATGCATAGCTAGAGTTAAGCTCGTGCACGAATCATGTCGCCCGGTTTGCCAGTCGGCTGGTTAGGCTGCTTGGCATCGTATTCCTTTCTCAACCTTCTTGAACTTCAAATCCACCTTTCCTAGGATCAATTTCATCTACTAACATGCTTTGGAGTCCGTGACCTTCAATCTACTACCATCCTCGCAAATGACCTTCGATATCTTCTACCATCCTTGCGAATGACCTTTAAATATCTTCTACCACCCTTACAGATGGCCTTTTACAAATGAAGATGAAAACGTACTCATGAGCAACCTATTGATAATCTCACAAAGAAAGATCTAGGTTCTCATGAATACAAGGTGTCCATTAGAATCAATTAAGTCTAAAAATCTCGGGATTTAGACAAGAAACCCAATAATGGTCGTCTAAACCCTTTGTCGTGCAAACCTAACTAAAACTATCAATCAACCAAATAAAACATGGTAATAAATGTGACAAATGCATTGGTTAACGCATGCAAAAAGGTGCACATCAATCCCCCCTTTACTCGTCCTCAAGTAAACAAAAACGAGAAAAGATTCAAGAGGAATGTAGCATGCAAAGAGAAGTTAACCATTGCACTCAACTTATTCCCAAGATACTCTAGTTCCCCCAAAGATTGTAAGACTCTCCCAACTCTCACTCTCCCCAAAGATCCTAAAGTAGCCTATCCACCCAAAATACATAAAATAAAAAGGGAAAAATACAAAGTAAAATGATAAATGCTAAACTAGCTTATTAATCCAAACCGCCGAAGAAAATCCAAGAGATGTTGAGGAAGAAACCGCCAAAGATAGCCAAAATATGTTTAAGTTCCGTTTCCAATTTCTCTCATTTTTCCTAGGAACCCTTTTGGGGTTTTCATCTAGCATTCATACATGTTGAGCTCACCTCTCGCCTTTTTCCACATGGCGTTTCATTTTGGCCTAGGTTTTCCAACCTAGACGGGCCTAGTCTCCCATTTTTACCTAGGCCTTTCGACCTATCTAGGCTTTCTTCCCATTTTTTCCTAAGTTTCCATTTCAGATTTCCAACTTAGCCGGGTATATATATATATATATATATATATATATAATTTTTTTTAAATTTCAATTTTTTTGTGTAGCACAAAATGCCCCAAAGGTGGGCTTCATAATACATAAAGATCACGAAAAAAAATTACACCACCAAAAATGTTCATCCCAAAACATTCCCACAACAAAGTGATAGAACCCTAAAGATTACACCACCAACAAATCTACCTAACTTCCCAAAACCAAAGATAACACCAAAAAAATATCAAACAAAACAACACCAAAAACACAAAGGAATCTCAAGATGAAAAACCCCTCAAGTGTTTCACTACTCCCTCCCTCACACTTAAACTATGCATTGTCCCCAATGCCATGAACCAATATAGATCTAAGGGGAGAGAAAGAGAAGGAATAAAGCTCACTCATGTGACCCCAAAGGGTCCATCCTAAAGTGTCGAGTCTCGTACCTCCTCCACCTTTCTTCTTGATGCATTTCTTGCATTTCGATAGGAATCACATTCCAAAAACCATGAAGCCTCAGGATGTGAAATTTCTCAAGCAGTTGCTCAATGGCCTCTTCTTGGACATCCGCCCTCTCATCCATAATAACGAACTTCTCCTTCATTTCTCGCTCTATAGAGTCTAGCCTAGACCCCCCCAAATGTGCATGGTATCCTCCATAGAGCCTAGCCGAGTCCCAAAATACTCCAACTGTAAGCTCATCCCGCCTACCGCTTGACCAATATCCTGCACAAGTTGGGTAGAACTCGCAAGTTGTTCCCCAAAAATATAGAATTGGTCGAGGAAATCTACGGGTGGGTGAGTGCAACTAGGTGGTGCTCTACATTGAGTCTCACCATCTGCCTCCTCAATCTCTATATCCAAATTTGACAAGAATATGTAGAAGTCCTTCTAAAATTGTGAATTGGGTGCTAGGAAAAAATCCTCCAATATAGTGTCCTGGGTGATAGTGGTGCACTCCGATGTGGAAGGATCATGAAATTGAAAACCTTGGATCCACCATACAACCATAAAAATTGATCCTTCGAGGTTGTGGCTGCTACCATAGAAGCTCTCGCCAGCTTATTCATAGTGTACATCATCCCCGAATGACCTAAATTTTCCAATGCAAATGAAGAGGAACCGGATGGCCAAAATGTTGGGCTAAGTGTCCGACCATGCCACCCATAGATATTTTGCCACTTTTCTTATTTCCCATAGCCACACATTCTTCCACGAAGGCCCCCACCATGTTGGGGGTATAAATTCCCCTATGGAGTCATCGACCAAATGACTTGGACATCCAAAATGGGACACTATGAAATCTCTCTGTGACTAAAATACCCTCATGCGCAATAATCGCTGAACATATCGCATCGTTGGATGGATAATCGCGGTGCTCTTGCAAAGATGCTTCCTCTATGTGCCCGAAAGAATTATCCAAAAATTGCTCAAAGAAAATGGAAGGTCCTATCGGTGTGTCCTCAAAATCTCCTTCCCGTACTTCCACCCAATTTCTTAGGCAATGTCCCAATGCAACATAGTGTGTACTCATCTAAGTTGAAATGGATTATCCTCCTTCCTTCACTGTCTGTTGCTTCCTCCAAGGTCACCAAAAACTCCAAAATCCACCGTATGTAGGTCTTGGAATACTTGTCCAAGAAACCCTCTAAGCATATTTTACTTAACAAATACGTGACAGGCTTGAATAGACCTAGAGCTCTCAAAGTCTCCTTGCAAGAATACTTCGTCTCCAATATGGTTCGCTTTGAGCATCTCAACTACTTCCACCTCCGGACCGCACTCCCAAAAATGGTGGTCAACCACATTAACTCATCAACAACACAAGCGGGTTTAGGAGGAAGGGAAGTCATCAGCTCTCGTCTCCCAACCTTTGTCGGCTTCTTCCATTTGTCACTCCGGGAAGTTGTTCATTTTTCAACCTATTTCTATTTGGAGGCATCCTATCACAACAAGAAAAAATTGGTAATACAAGAAAAAATTGGTAATGCAAGAATAACCAAAGGCATGCATCAAGAATCATTAAAAAAGAAAACTTCTTCCTAAATAGCCAAAACATTCAAAATCATGCTATTCATGCTATCTCAACATAAAGGTTATTCAATTAAGAAACATTCTCCCTAAACAACAAAACCATGACAAATCATAGCATCCCATCAAGAAGATCATGCAATAAAGAATCATCCCTCCTAAATAATCACAATCAATGAATATCATATCATCAAAGCATAAGAACAATGCACCTCTACACTTAGTGTAACACAAGATCATTCACATAACCCAAAAAAATTCTTCAAAACACTTCAACGTTTTTCGAGTTTCAAGCTCCTCATCACATCACCATCATTCTAAATAAAGCAAGTAAACAAAAAGCTCAAAGGATTACCCAAAATTTGAAGCCAAAAGATGAATAATCCACACAAGAAGAAGAAAAATGCTTATTTTTTAGAGAAAAGGCCCAAAATTTTGAGTTTCACCAATGGGAAGTGAGTGTGAGTGAGGAAATGTACCCTGGATAATTATTTTCAGCAAAGAAGGTGATTTAGAAATGAGGTACGATTGAGATAAGGATGATATTTTTGAAATTAGAGAATGAAAGGGACAAAAGTACCAATCTATTTATGCATAAGAGAGGTGTTGATGTAACATTTACACCAACATTTGAAGGAAACAAATGTTTTGCTAAATTAATGGGCCAAAATTTGCATATTTTGGTTTAAAATTCAAATTTTTGCAAATTTGCATTTTGACCCAAAAATTACAGCCACACGAGGCATGACACGTGACCTGCCTTGTGCTGAGGATGCCTAACACGAGGCTACCATCATGCTGAGGGTTCCTGACACGAGGCTACCCTCATGCAAAAAGTGGTTGGCACGAAGCTACCCTCGTGCAAAAAGGCTCTTCTTTCCTTCTTCCTCCTTTTTTCGAAGAAACTTTGTCACCTAACAAGTCCTATATCCTTCCAATAAAAAAGAACGAGACTCAAAATTAATTTCATCAATCAATAAGAGTTTCATCCCAAAATCCTTTGTCACACACTAAAACATGCAAAATCCATCTACTACAGGATATCCTAAGCAAAGCAAGAACGAGCACTTTATTTTTATTGTCGTCCTCACAACTTCTTTCTTTTTCATTCATGTCAATTGAAAGAGCCTACCGTTAGGTCTCTGGAGTCACCATTGGAAACTCCATCCAAGATAATATCCTTGTGAAGAGGTCCCCACAAGGTGACATCCTTAACTTTAAGTAATGTGTTTACCAAAATGAGTGAGTATCCTTTCCTAGACAATGTGAAGTCTTTAGCCATTTCCTTGAGTTTAGAAGGTGGTCGAGGGTGTTTTACATCCTCGTCACTCTTCACTAAATGCTGCATGTTAGTGAGCATAGAAAATCAATCCAAGATAAACAAATCATCACTAATATCATGCAAATCAATAGCCTCATTAACATGATCATCACAATCAAAGTGCAAGGTAGGATTTCTTTCATCACTCTCATAGTCATAAAAAATCTCACCAACTAGGCTATCTTCATCACTATTATCAAGGCAATTATCATTATCAACCATGCAAGAGTTTTCACATTGAGTAAGTTCTTCACATAAGGTTATTCATTTACACTCAAGAGAAGGATTAGGTGAATCATGCTTTGATTTGTCAATATCAAAACCTACCCTATCCATGTCATCTTCTAAGGTTAGTGTTCCCAAATGGACATTAATCTTAGTCCTTGATGTTTTAATAAAAGGCCTCTCCTATAAAATTGAGGATGCACCACTATCGTACGCAACATCAAGGACATAGAAGTCTGTTGAAAACACCAAATTGCCAAATCGAACCATAACATCCTTTACAAGACCCTGAGGGCTAGCTTGGGAGTGATCGGTCAATTGGACAATCACCCTAGTTTCTTTAAGTTCACCTATTTCTAGGTTCTCATAAATGGAAGATGGTATGACATTAATAGAGCTTCCTAAGTCTATCATAGCATTCTTAATCAATTCAACGCCTAAGGAGATAGGAATTGAAAACATGCTAGGGTCATCACATTTTGTAGGTAACTTCCTACGATTAAGAGTAGCAACTCTCCCTATTTTAATTTTTCTTAGCTTCCTAATTTGTTTGTTCCTTTTCTTAGTACATGCAACTTTCAAAAATTTAGATTAAGTGCAGCAGGGCCTTTGTCCAAGATTGGGACACCTTTGGCCTTCCCCTAAGTGCACCAGGGAAAGGTGTGGAAGATTCACCCTCGTCTCGGGTGTTGGAAGCTCCTTGACGGCTTCTTTCTCCACAACCAATTTATTCTCCTCCAAGTTGGTTTTGTTGCTCCCCACGATCAATTCATCCTCTTGTAAGATGTCTCCCCCTCTCTCTCGGGCTCACACACCTCCTTCCCGCTTCTTAGCTTCAAAGCACTCACATTCCTAGGATTGATCTTTGGTTGTGAAGGAAGTCTGTCGAAATCTTTGGCTTCAAGTTAGCTTGCCAAGGTGACAAGTTACCCAACTTGAATTTCAAGATTATCAATGCTTGAAAATTACCTCGTCCTAAGATCTTCAATCTCACGCATGTGCCCCGTAAAAACATCTTTCTTCTTAGCCAATTGAGAGATTGCTTCCAAGATCTCTTCTCAAGCTGACTTGTAGATTGAGTCATTGTTGTTTGAAGACCCTTCTTGGAAAATGTTGAGGTGTAGCTTGTCCTCCTAGATCGTACCCTTGCACTTGATTATCCTCTCGTTAACGAAAGTTGGGGTGATCACGATACACCGGATTGAAGGTATTCGAGTATGGATCTTGCCTTTCACCTCATTGGTTCCCTTAGAACCCTTGCGATTGTTTCCCCCTACGGTATTGTTGCCTATTGCCATTATTGAATTCCAATTCCTTCACCTCCTCCAATTCTTCTACCACTTGTGGACAAGCATTGGTGTGATGATCGATATTACAAATTCTTCACACCTTAACTTTTTGAACTCTTCCTTTCATGAATTCTTTCATCATAGAAGTAAGATCTTGGACCTAATCCTCTAGCTTGGGGGATTGAGATGACTCATCCACGATTTTCACTCTAGATCTTGTACGAAATTGCCTTACTCCATTGGCCATTTCTTCAAAGAGAGCCATCACATCCCTTGGGCTTTTATTGGCGATTGAACCATTGTATACAAAATTCACTATTCACATGTATTATCACACAAACCTTGAAAAAATAGTATACCAAATCTCTCTCCTTGAACGGATGATATGGACAGCTTTCCAATACCTTTTTGAATGGTTCCTAATACTCGTAGAGAGATTCATTAGCAAACTGAGAGATATTGGAGAGTTGCTTCTTCAACCTCGCAGAGAGTGTTTCAAAGATAAAATTCGTAATGTTGCTCCCGTTCCTACTATTATGCTACCAAAATTGGTAGATAGTGAAGAGTATCGAGGTCGTCCATAGATATGTTAGGAATATAATAATCAACTACACACAATCGGCTCGTCAATCTGATCACGTGTCAGGAATAATTATTTTTGGTAAAACATGCATTGAAGGGGGGAGGGTTACTAACAACTACTAACATGCAATTGATCACGAGAATAAACTATATAAACTAGCCCTTTGGGAATATATGCGTAACATGATTAATGATGATTTGATCCTCGATTTCATCATATATAAGAACTATAATAATGTTAGAGTGTTTGTGAGAAGTAGTGCAAACAATGGTCCAAACTTCCCCTTATATGTCTCATAAGGGTGTGTGTATGTATTTTTCCATCGGCCTCACCTCCGCAACTAAGGAAGTGCAACAACGGCTATGACTCATTGCGCAAGTAAGATTTCCCCCGAGCTATTACATCTCGGGTGGAACACTACGAACGCTCTACCCCTAGGCCTATAGAGGCAAAGGCAGTAGGCATATTATCGACGGCTTTAGCATCACAAAGCTAACCCTAGTTTTCTACTTTATCTATCTCTACTCGTAACCCTACAGACCAACTTTCCAGCTTACTAGTGCATGGTCAATCGTAACGTTGACTTGGCAACCAACGTGCACACATCAATACGGTTCCAGATTATCGTTACCCCAAGCGCATTCCGGTTTCCTTCCCCGGGGGTATCAATAATGCATAAACATGAAAGTAGTCTACGATGTGTGCTAACTAAGTGTGACAATCATGCAATTCACAAGAATATGAAGAAAAGGCCAACATAATAATCACAAAACATATATAAATAGGTAGATCTAATAATTCTCACCAAACAAACATTAATACATAAATAGAAATATAATCCCCAATTTAATTAACTACTACCTAAGCATTGAATCCAAAATTTTTATTAGATTCAATGCCTTTAGGAAAAAGAAAAATAAATAGAAAAAATGAAGGAACGCGGAGAGAAGGAAGAGGATTTTGTCTCTCTAGCCTACTCTTGAAGTCTAATAATGAGCATAAACTTAAACCCTACTAGAAAAAGGTCCACATATAGAGTAGTAGGGAATTGGTCTCTGAATAACCCCAAAAATGGCCTTAAAACCCGAGCAGCTACAATTAGCGCGACCAGTGAAAAATGGCACGGTCCGTGCTGATGCGGCCTGCACAGACTGATACAAGCGTGCAACCTCGTGCTAGTGTAGGTTGCATGGTCTGACATGGGATGTGCAGCCTCATGTCGTGCAGGGCGCACGGACCTGCACGAGGCATGGGCTGGTGCTTGGTCTATAACTTCTGATTTGAGTGTCCCATGTCGTTTAGAAGGACTTTTTGTTCATAAAATCAGCGCGATCCATGCTATTTCTCACACCCCGTGGGCTGGTGTTCAGTTTTGGAACTTGGAATGGCGTGAACCAAGTAAAACGGGATAGTCCACCCCCATATTTAGCCAATTTGGGATTGATTATGGGCAAGGGTGGCACAAGCTGCACAAAGGGGCACGACCTGTGTATGTGTTGTTGCATGACCCGGTATATTTGTATGGACCGTTCTAGCCACTTTGCACAGACTGTGAATGGCTGGAGTTAAGCTTGTGCACGGATCGTGTCAGCCGGTTGGCCGCCTGGCTGGTTTGGCCGATTAGCACCGTCTTCTTTTCTTGACCTTCTTGAACCTTAAATCTGCCTCGGGCTCAGTTCCATCTACTACCACGCATTGGAGTTTGTGCCCTTCAATCTACTACCATCCTAACGAATGACCTTCAATATCTCCTACCATCCATAGGAATGACCTTCAAATATCTTCTACCACCTTGCGAATGGCCTTCTACAAATGATGATGAAAAAGTACTCACAAGTAACCTATTAATAAGCTCACAAAGGAAGATCTAGATGAACGTGAATACAAGGTGTCCATTAGATTCAATTAAGTCAACAAAACTCGGGATTTAGACAAGAAAATATATAATGGTCATCTAAACCCTTTGTCATGCAAACATTACTAAAACTTGCAATCAACCAAACAAAACACGATAATAAACGTATCAAATGCATTGGTTAACCCGTGCATAAAGGTGCACATCAACAACAAATTGGGAGTAGATATGTAGAAACTATTATAAATATTAAAATTAATTAAATATATTTGAATTTTACCGGGTATCCTGGGTACCCAGAAATAGCATTTGTACGGCTGTGGACCTGTTAAAATGCAAATTTTCAGGGCCAGATATCCGGTCTTGAAAAATGATAAAGTACCCGGTTATTTTGAATTGGGCTGTGGATGGACATGCTGGATAGTGCGGGCTGGGTATTTTGAACACCCCTAGTCCCATGTATGCCATAATATAGGCACGAGTCGATTTAGCATGTGCGGCTAGCCTTGTGAGTCGTTTATGGCATACCCAGGAAGAGAACACTGGGAGCCAACTATGTGGGTCCTTTGGTTTGTGAAAGGAAGTTCAAATGTTGGGTTGCACTACAAACAGGTGAATAAAGGAAAGGCTAAGTTGAGAGGATATGTTGATACAGACTTTTTTGGTATCTTGGAGAAGAGACGGTCGTTAACCGGATATGTATTCACCTTATTTGGTTGTGTTGTGAGTTGGAAGGCGTAATTACAACCGATGGTTGCACTTTCTACGATGAAGGCCGAGTACATCGCTTCACAGAAGGTGTGAAGGAATCTCTTTGGTTAAAGGGATTGATCGGTGAGCTCGGAATTGTGCAAAATGAGGTGGAGTCAAATTGCAATACATTGGACCAAAAACCATATTTATCATGAGAGGGTGGAGCACATTGACATAAAGATACACTTCATTCAAGATGTCATCACTGAAAGGTCTGTTCTTGTTGAGAAAGTGTACACAGACGAGAATCTGACAGATATGGCTATAAAGGCAATGACAGGGGTCAATTTTCGGTATTGTTGTGACTTGATCAACAGACGAGGTTGATCAACTAGAGATGGAGAAAGGTTCCACAGGGGGTGTCGAAAGGCACGAGTTAAGCCAAGGTGGGAATTTATAGAATGTGGCTTTAATTTTCAAAGGGCCGAACCCAACCTTTTGTTTTGTGTCATGTTCCTTTTTCTATATTTTTTCCTTTGCCCCCCTCCCCCCACCTATTTTAGCTGGGCTATGGGTCATCTAAAAGCGCGCGGGGGGGGGGGGGGTGAGGTGGGTGTCTAAGAGTTTAGGGGCAAAGGTGTGAGAAAGAAAAATTCTTTGTGGATTGTAGTCCTTGTAATCTCTTTGGTTAATTCTAGTGAACCCGTTCTTGCGAGACATAAGTGAAACCACTGATTCTGGGTAAAATCTTGTCGTTCTTGCACTCCTTGATTTTCTTTTCTCTTTTCAATTTTAGTAGACTCATCGTTAATTACTTCCACGCGTTATATATTCGTTGTTTGTTGCAACAATAGCAATTTCAGAAGGTAGAGGATATATCAATTGAGAAATTGATTAGAATATTTTGATAGTTAAACCATAGTTATGATTTTTCATATTTTAATCACAATAATCAATTAATGCTCCAATACCAAACTAATTAAAATTCCAAAAATAAATCTCACTTCACCCGGTGGCGGAATCAGAGATATATTTAAGGGGTTCTCAAATAGTAATGATAAAAATTCTTTTGCCACTTTCAATGGCGGAACCAAGATTTAAAATTAGAGAGGGTCTCCTGACAGACGGTCAGCCCATAAATTTATGGATAAACCACATATTTTTACCTTATTATCTACATTTGTTAAATTACATATTAAAATTTGAAATATATTTTTATACTATATATTTTTATATTTTCACATTCAAATACGTATTATTACTTGTTTTAAATTTTAAAATACAATATTTAAATTTGATAAAAAAATTATAACATTTAAGGTAAAAATCACTGTGGACTTTCCATAAACTTATGGAAAGAACGCATTTCCTGAGATTTTCTCTTAAAATTAATATATTTTAATATTATATTAAAAAACTAAAAAAATTGAAAACTAAATAAACTCTTCTTCTTTTTTTTGAATAAAACCCCCCGAAGGAGGTGGGATTATAAATTGGATTCCCAGTCCATGATAAAAAACCAATATATTTGGCAGCCAGGAAGGCTAAGTCTTACAAAAGAATGATCAAAAGTATTGGCCAAATTGCCGGTTGTTG
>JAULKM010004934.1:0-15166 GCA_032355605.1 Rubia tinctorum | reverse complement strand
CAAATTGGTGAACCACGTAAATTCTAGTGTTTTGTCTTTTGCTTTTATTTTCTTCGCTTGTTCTTTCTCGGTATTCCGCACAACATTATTTTTTCAATTTTAATATACGGCTTCCATTTAATTTTTTAAATCTTTACGATAATTTATTTTTATGGATACATATAAATATATCTATATATAATATATATTATTCAATTATATGTGATGTAGGTAATATTAGATTGTAAAAATATAGAAATGTGTGAAATAAATATAAAATGATGCAAGGATCATAGTGATAATGTGGAATTAAGTTATGATTGTGGAGTTAAATTGGAGACGAGAGTTTTAGTGAGCGTAGTTGAGGAGAGAAAGTGATCATATTATTTAAAAATTGAAAAAAAAATCGAAGTGCTGGTGAGTTTTGGTGAGTGATAGTTGTAGATGGTCTTCATGAAACTAGAGAGGAGAAATTTCCCTAATGAAGTGAGACCCATATCCCATGTATCCAAAAAACAATATACTACTCCCTTTGTCCCATCCAAAGTTTCATACTTTCCATTTTCATCCGTTCCAATCAAAGGTTCACATTTTGATTATTTCCTTATTTGAGCTGAAATTTGTGACTGAAATTTGCCCAACCCATTTCAATCATCCACATTTGGCTAAAATTTGGACACATCAGCATGCATAAATATTTGTACAAAAAAGGTGATATGAACCTTTGGCTACGACAAATGTAGCATACCTTTTGACTTGCTCACTCCACGCCCACTTCCTTTACGTCTTTCTTTTTCAAACTGAACTTTCTCTTCTTTTTTTCTTTAATTCCATAGTTCTCTTTTCTTCATTCTTTTTCAATTCACATTCACAATGGCTCTATTTTGGCTAAAGAAATCTGACAGTTTTTTCCTCAACAACTCTATTTTAATGTTTATGTACACATAGAGCCCAATATTCACTATAATTTGATGCACAATTTATTCTGAAAAATCTAAATAATTCTTTCTCAAAAATGATTTTTGATCTATATCAATTGATTATTTTCTAGATTTGGAAAAAAGTCCAAAAAATCAAACAAATCCAAAATTTTGAAATATGAAGTTTCAATTTCAAGTCAAAATCAGAATACGGATAAGGCTCAAAATGAAATTTGCAAATTTGCAAATTCACAATCTAGTCATTTTAATAACTCACCTTTTAATCCTCAATTTTCACCGAATCCTTCAACTCTGATACATTCGAACATGCTGATGTTGTATTGTTAATCCCCATTGTCATATTTATGGCTATCCTCATTATGTCCAACAAATTTCTACATATCAACACTCTATGCCATCTGGTGATTTTTCTTCATTCATGCTAGATGGTGGTGATTTCTTTTTGGGAAGATGCATTAACAAGGGGGAAGTTGCTAGTTATCACATGAATGTGGGAAGTTAATGTTGCAATTACTATAATCCCATGGCAGTTAATGAAAAATAGGTGAATCTAGATCTTGGTGAGTTGGAAATGGAGTTGAGGGACGACGACCGGCATTCTAGAAAGAAAAAAGTGGTGACGAAACAATTTTGAAATTTGAATGAAGATTGTGCTCTAATTCATAAGTGGTTGGAAACTACAAGTGATGGAGAGATTGACATGGACTAGAAGAGATACACCTACTGGGGTAGAATTATAATAATGAAAAATAGGGTAATGCAAGACCCTAAAAAGGTTCAAAGTATAAAGTTTTATAAGAATCAGTGGTCTACAATTTCAAAGGTAGTTGGAAAATTTATTGGTGTGATGCTAGAAGCTAATCGACTACATAGAAGTGGAGGCTATGAAGCAAACTAATAGAGGAGGCACACACCTTATATAAAGATGAGGTAAGTTATGATTATACTTTAAAAAATGCATATGACTTATTGAACAATGAGTCCAAATTTCTACGTGAGTACACCCCACAAATAAGGACGATTTCTACACCTTCGACCAAAAATGTCAACACACAAAGTAATGGAGGAAGTTCTTAGAGGTAAAGGGTGAATGAAAGTGGAAGCTACTCTTTATCGCCGAATCCTCGCTCACTTAATAGCGGTTAGTTTTCAATGCCTCAGTACCCATAACGACCCCTTGGTGTGAAAACAATGAAATAAAAAGGAAAAGATAAACTAGGGGTGAGTTCGGTGGAAAAATATAATCAATTAATGGTGAAAAATATAGTTACTGCCTCAAGTCCTATGGTGAGACTAATAACCTACTGAATTTGTATAACGACGATGCTTGAGATGATAAAATTAGAGATTGAAATAAGGAAGTTTGAACATCAAGAATGCAAAGGTGACAAAGCATTCTTGACACCATTGTTGAGAAAGAATGATCTCTCTAAAGATGAATTGATATTAAGAATCGATTGATTGATAACATGAAGAATACTTATTAAATATTTAGTTGTTATTTATTTGCTATTTGCAATTTCTAGTTAAGCATGTATTTTTATAGCATTGTAATTCCTTATGAAACTATTTTTGTGTACTTGATTTACCTAGTTCATTTGAATAAAAATGTATATATTTTATCTGTACATAATGTATAACGAGTCATTATTATAGTGAGTGGACCAGTCACGTGCAATAATTCAAACACTTTTATACATGATTTGATAATTCATCCAGACTTGACCAACTTTATAGTGAATGTACTACTCTCCCACAAATAATACAAAAAACATTTATAGTGAATGAACAACTCACACACACTTTTAAAAACAATTTCACAAGTCACAAACATCCACCAACAATTATATTGCAATAGTGTCTATGCAATAATTCATTCAATAATTTCTTTTCAACTCCATCTTTCAATATCTATATAAATTCATCCCTAATTCTCCACATTCACGCCCCTTTATTCAGTCCTTAATCATTTTTCTCGTGCTCTTTCATTCATTCAATAGTTTTCTTCATTCCTTTCTTAGAAGTCCATAACACAACATCTTCTTCTCGCTTTAAGTCAAATTCTATCATTTTCCCAACCAATGATGAAGATGAGCACAGAGATCCCTAAAATGCCCAACAAAATGTTTCTTCTCCTACTCTCAATATCGATGTTATCATGGAACGTTACATGGTAGCACTACCTGAAGCACAAAAAAATTTGTATGATGTACATTAATCATCTGAAAGAAAGGGAAATGATTCAGATGACCCATAGGCGTACATGAAGAACCATTAATGAAGGTCACAAGGAAGGCAAGAAAATACTATTGAAAGACTACTTTGATCCTTCACCGAAGGTAAGAACTTATTTCGATGCAAATTTTCGTAGAAGGTTCCGTATGAGAACAGAGTCTTCTCTTCGTGTGGTGGAGGATGTTCATAACCACGACCAATTTTGTGCAAAAACTTGATGCATGTCGTAGGGTTGGATTCCATGAACATCAGAAGTGCATTGCTACTATGCGTGTGTTGGTGTATGATTTGGCAGATGTGTACTTGCGAGTCAGAGCTAGTATGCTCAGGGAGTCCTTTTAGCGCTTTATCACGAGTGTAATTGTTGTGTTTGCTCCTACTTACCTTAGGAAACTAACATAGCAAGACATGGAATGTCTCCCATAAAAGGGATGGGACCGGGGATTCCCTGGAATGTTAGGAAGTATTGATTATATGCATTGCGAGTGGAGTAATTTTCTTAAGGCATGACATTGTCAATTTTCTGGAAGAAGTGGGAGACCGACAATCATATTAGTGGCAATTGCTTCTCATGACTTATATATATGGCACACATGACGTACATATATGGCACACATTTTTTGGTGTGTCGGGTTCATGTAATGATATTAATGTCCTCAGTCGGTCTCCATTATTTGATGTGGTTTAATCCTTGTATATAACAGTGATGAACATAGTTCAGCGTCTATCGATGCTTATTCTCCTAGATCCTGCAATCTCCGGGAGGGGATTCTGGGTAAAGGCTCTAACTCTTAAGTTAGCATTTTCCTTCCTTGAGAGTATAATTTATTTTATACTTTGTGACTTACCTCGTTCTCTCAATTTCTCATCTTTTTATAGGCTCTTTGAGCTGTAACTATCGGAGTAGCATTTGGCATGAGATTCGTGTTGATCATGGTTATCGTGGTCTCTTCACGATTTTCTTCTAGGTATATAGAGTTAGTCATGATCTCCTGGTCAAGGCCCCTGATGTGATTACGCGCCACATATTCCATGTTGTGTGTTTGATGTTTGCTTCTCGTTAGTTCATTGACATGAGAGATGGATTCGTTAGTTTTGATGAGTTGTTTGAGCGTGACCTTGGCCTACAATTTTTCATAGTTTGCAAAGGCTGTCACATGGCAAAGGATTAAAGGAAGCAAGACTTCAGGGATTGCGACATACATCACTGTCCGCGAAGATGGCCATTTCACGGACAGTGAAGATGGGCGCGATCCGCTAAGACCGTTCCTGATGTTGAATTCAACTTTCCTCTTCTTTATTTCCTTGGACTATATATACTATTTTATCCTCATTTGTATGGAGAACAAATCCTTAGAGCTAAAACCCTAGTTTTTCTTATTCTCTTCAATTTTCTTCCATGTTTCTTGTTGAAGTTATGTTTATGTTTATGGGTTTTGTTATGCTAGGACAAATATACTCTTGGAAGTAGATTAGCATTTCTAACTTGATGTTGTGAGACTTTCATTATTCTACTTTTTAAATTGATTATCAATTGCGTAATTGCATTTATTGTGTATTGGATGCATGAATTGACTCGAAAGTAAAACTAGTGATGTTTATGGGTTAATTACTTACTAGACTTTTATGATGAAATCCAATTGTTTTCCCTTTTTGTCGATTGTAGCCAACTATGAGTGTTTATTATATGACGATCATCATACTCATTCTTTGAAGACATAATTGTGCTATTTTCATGTTTCTTGCTTGTAGGACATGGATAGTTGTATTGCCTCTCTATGTGTATTACTACTTCTAGGTTAAATCTTTGGCGCGTGTCTAGGTTATCTGGGAGTAAGGGTTGTTGAAAGCGCCAATCGCTCGATTTAACTATATTTGAGTGAAGGAGAGAGGTATGTCCAAGTGAAATAGGAGATAACTCATCGCAATATGTGGTTAAATGTCACATAGGTAGAATACCTTATGAAAAATCAACATATCGGTTGAATCAATTGTGCCTTGGACTCGTAATCTTCATATTTCTACTATTTTTTTATGCATGATAGTTTAGTATTTGAGCTTTAATTTAGTTGTTCGGTAATCATAGTGTTTCTCCAAATCAAAACCCCCCTTTTAGTGTGTGTACACACACACACACACACATATATATATATATATATATATATATATAAATATTAAGTGAAGTTAATATATGCATTTTTATCTATGTGACATACTTAACTGATTCCCCTTTGCAGATACATAATAACAAAAATATAACCAGAGAGATCATCTTGGTGAATGTTCATCAAGCAATCACGAAGGTGAAGATGATGCGCACGAGAACTATTATCATACTTGGTAGATAAAACATCCCAAACCTGAGCGAAAGTAATCATTTCATTAACAACCAACATAGAGACATGAGTGAGGGATGAGAATAACAGTGCTTGAACGTGTTGATCTATGCAAACCCAATCAAAATAAACATCCAAATTCATTGATTTGGCGGAAGATTCAGCTTCAGAGAGATTTTTGTTAGTAGATCCCTTGTTATCAGAATCAGATGGTAGATACGAGCACTTCTTGGATCCATCAATGAATCAAGCAAATCAAACGAACGTATAACAGAAGTAAACTGAGTGAGCTAGTTTACATATTTGGAACCATCAATCTTGATGGTGATGCTGTTGATCAATGTAGTAAGAGGAGAAGACACCATGAAATCGAACAAAAAACTTGTCCAAGCACGAATGAAAGAGAAAAAGAGAAAAATTGCACCAATCACACAAAAATATTATGATTGGAACTGGAAGATTAACCCGAAGTTTGTGCGTGGAGAAGACAACAACAACAGAGAAAATCACCGGTGGCACGTGAGGCTGCGATCAGTGGCGCATGAAGAGTGTTAGACAGTGCATGAAGCAGCGGCAGGTGGTGGGAAAAATTGGAAGCGATTGTGGCATTACAAGGGCAATGATCAATATAAAAAAATACGTGGTGGACGGCCGGTGATTGCAATGAACAAAGAGATTTTTGGAAAAAGCCTATTTGTTTTAGAGAAACTTGATTCATACCATGATATAAAGAAAACCCACAATTATTGTGGGTGTGTGTATTGATATATATATATATATATATTGAATACAGAGGAATACAAAGTACATAACAAATATGGAATGAGACATTTACCAAACCAATAAGAAAGGGTATTTCTTTCTCATCATGATTCTATTCCATTTATATCTTTATTGCTACATACCTTATTAAAGGCGGAAGAAAACCCCTTTGTTAGATTAAAGGCGGAAGAAAACCCCTTTGTTAGTATAATCTAAAGGGAGTTCGTGGGGATTAAAGGTGAAGTTGGAGAAATTATCCACGAATCAAAGGCGGTTACCTACAAAGTAACTTCTTTGGTCAGTTAGAATTGCATTTAATCCTCCCCTTTACACTAGTGAGTGGCCACACAATGCCACACACTTCTGATCATTAGTTCGAAGGAGTGTCCTTAATCATCCTACTTTAACCACATTCGTCAAAAACATATATGAAGTTATATTAGAAAATGTTTTTCAACTATGTGACTGAAAGAGATTTAGAGTCTAATAAGATGAAGCTGCGAGAACGATAAAGAGAAATGGAACGAAATTGGTAGAAAATATTGTGTCCATTTTGGAATGATAGAGGGAAATTATTTAGATTTATTCCACTTATTGATGATATAATTTATAGACGGAGATTAGCTCAATGTATAGATAGATGAACATTTATTATCGGTATGAACTACTCTTTCCGTCCCAACTCCATTTACACTCTTTCCTTTTATAGATGTTCCATCTGAATTTGCACTCTTCCCTTTTCAGACACATTGAGCACAATTAATGACTTACTTACCCCTAAAGTTCTCAATATTTACCTTCCTCACATTAATAATTAAAAATATTTTCCCTCTTCCTCAAATTAAATTTCTTCTTCTGAATCTTCTCGTCTGATTCCATTGTTCTCTTCAAAGTCCAAATATTCACCTTCTTCTCTCCTCATCCCTCGTCACCATCGACTCATCATGCTCCTTTTTCCTTCGTTGGTTCTTCCATCACCACCAGTAATTCATCTACCTCTACTCATTGTGCTTTTCTTCCTTGGTGTCTGGATTTGTAACATTGAGGTGATTCCCATAGAACTTCATCGAAATTCAGTTTCGCTGGAATGACTAATAGTGATATGCAGATGAACCGTAATGTGCAATGGTGGCGGCGGATCTACCCACCAAGGGTTTTAATTTTTAAAAATAGATTAGAGTTTCAATCAATTTGGGTGAAGGTTATGTGATGACATATTGTATTTTGTGTAGAAGAAGGTGCATTGTGGTTGTGTAGGTGGTGGTGGTGACAACGGTTGCAATGGCAGTAATTGCTACAGTAGACCGTAGGTGGGAGGTAGATGAAGGAGTATCGAGGTAATATTGGGAATTTACAGGATCAGATTTTTTACTCCTTCTTTCTCTCTCTGCAGATAGAGATGAAATAGATGGAGTACTAGCATTTGCAATTGATAATAACTACATATTATTTATAAAGTGTTTGCATATCTCTTTAGTTTGAATTGTCTATGTTGTTGCGGGGAGTATTAATTTTTGAGGAAGTTTAAGGAAAGGTGGTCTGTTAATAAGTTTATGGATAAACCCCCTAATTGTTTTTACCTCAAATGTTGTAATTTTTTTTATAAAATTTAAATATTGTATAAGTTAAAACAAATAATAATATGTATTTGAATGTGAAAATATAAAAATATATTTCTAAATTTCTAAATTTTGTCAGTAATTAACAAATGTTGTGCATAAATGAAAAAAATAGAGTAGCTTATGGATATGCCACCTGTTAGGAGACACACCCATAATTTTTACTAGATTCAAACGTGATACAATATTGTAAAATATTTATGATTTATCTCTATCATTTTTTTGTTTCATTACAAAACATATGTGGTAATTTATAATTAAAAAGTCTAAATTTAAATAAAAATTTTAATAAGTCTAAATTTTAAATTAATACAAAATCTTGTTTTAGACCATTTAACCGTTGGATAGAGTTATTTTATAATTAATGTAACTAATAAAGTGATATGACGTTTGTTTTATTTATTGCAGATTCATATAATTTTGAAGATTTTTTAAAATATGTTTGAAAATTATCATAATTTGACCTTTAAAGATATGGGAACGGATTTTTTCATGATTGATCTAACAAAAGATTTTCTCTTGAACAAATAATGTGTAATGGTTTTAATAATTTTTTGGAGAGATGAAGATGCCGTAAAAGGTTACACTTAGAGGTGGTAAATTAAGCTCGTAATTCGCGGGTCAAACTGCTTGTCTATTTTACATACGGGTGGGTATGAGTAAAATGGGTTATGAGTTAAATAAGTAATGTGTCAAATGGGTAATTGAAAAATATGGGTCGGGCAAGTTGAGTTTGTGGAATGACTGTGAATTTAACCATATAGGTTGAAATCCACAGGTTTACCCATACGGGTTGGTAAATAAACCAATATGGGTCAATATATAAGTTGAAACACACAACTTTACCCATATGTAGGGTTGGTCATGCTAACCTATGGGTCGGGCAAGTTAAATGTCCCGACCCAAATTGGCCCAAAATTTTGGGTCAAATATTTCGAGACAAAATTCCCAAAATTTTGGGTTTGGTTGCGTCAGGTTGGATTGGGTGTTTTGCACTTCGCAAGGTTTCTAATAAACCACGAGAGATCTACTAACCCATGTAGCGCTAGAGAGACCAAAGTAGAATTTATATTGTTGCTCCCATACTCACTAAAAAACAACCAAAGGGTAGCTAGTGGCAAGTGCGGGATAGTCCAAAGAGATGCTAAGATTTAAAAGCTATCTACGCAAGACTCACAATCGGGCGTCACTCCGATTGCATGTCGGGAATTGTCAGTGTCGCAAACATGGTTTTGGGGATATTTGATTAACATGATTGGTAGAATATTTTGATACTAGATTCTATCAAATACAAGACGTATATACCTATGCCAATGTTTGTGTCACACAGTGTGGTTGATAGTTAACACTTCCCAGTGTCTGCACATAAATGTGCTCACGTCTTATTCTATCAACACCACCTCTATAATTAGGAAAGTGCATCAAGAAGTCCAACCGTTATGTGCTCCTCTTTCCTGTGAAGAATTACATCCTGCGCCTCCACTATGAACAATTCTCCCTAGGCCTATAGAGGCAAAGGGATTGACATCTCATAATGACTCTAGTGTTGAAACAACGAGGGTCGCTATACTACAATTCTTGTTGCTACAAACTATCATGCCCTCACTTAACGGGATATAATCTTCCAGCCCACTAGCATACAGTCATCAGAATGCCGCTCACGACCTACATGCATATACTCACATGGCCGAGGACTCTTATTCCCCCTATTATACTAGCGGATAAACAAGCCTAGAACCATACATGAAACATGTGGCTAAGGAACGGCCATGCAAATCCCCGCGGGCCGCCCGCTGGAAGGGTCTTCTGACGTTTTAAGCGACGCGGCCCGAACATATTCGTGCGGGCTGGAGCTGAGCTTTCCTCATTCTGATGGTGCGGTCATGTAAATCCTTGTGGGGGCACTGGATGTGTCTTCGTTTGTTGATCTTTGATGCGGACGTACCTTGCAAAAGGGCATGACCCGCCCCAGTACTTAGCCACACAATCTCCTTGAAAGGCACGGGTCGTGCAAAAGCACATGATATGTGCCCTTACTTAGCCACAGGAACATATTGGCTGGTACGGGCAGCACAGAAGAACATGGCGGTGGCAGTCTTCAAACTTCTCCTAACTTCAACTCCTTTCTCTTTGGCGCATTTCCATCTACTACCACGATTAAGCGCGTGGCTTACGGTCTACTATCATCCTTGTGAATGGCCTTCAAATATCTACTACCATCCTTGCGAATGACCTTTTACTCCGAAGTGCTTACGATAGATCTACAATGAAGCTCACAAAAGAGGATCTAAATGCTCGTAAGGACATAGCATCCATTAGGTCTAAATAAATCTACAAAACGAGAATTTAGATAAGAAAACCAACAAAATCTATCTAAACCTCTTGTGATGTAAACCCAACTAAACCTAACAATCAACCGTACAAAAGCTACCAGTAAGTGTGGTAAATGCATTGGTTAACATATGCTTTTAGGTGCAGATCATCGGGTTGGGTCACAAATGAGCCAAATCAACCCAAATCATATAAGAAAATAGTTAAAAATTTATAATATTTATTCAAATAAAATGAATAATTTTTTAAATATACTAATATTTAAATAATAAATAAATTACAATTTATTTTCATATCATATAAAATATGAATATTATATTTAATTTTAATTTTATTCACTTAATAAATAAAATACAATTATTTTCATCCTATTTAGTTAGAATACTTGTAATATTTCGTTCAAAAAAATATAATTGTTTGATTAATTATCAATATATATTTCATATTTTAATCATCATATTATTTATAATTAATAGTAGTTTTGCAAAATTATTTTTATCTCTGCAAATGTATATTTATATATATATATATTCTATTTATAAATAATTAGTAAAATTAATATATTTTAATTCTTGTTTATAAATAATAATATGTTAATAATTATGCTCACTTATTTTAAATTGTGAATCGCACAGGTCTTAATCTAGTTTGTCTGATTATTCAACAATGTTAAAATTGTTTATAAAATAAATTAATGTTGGATCGTTTGTAATAAACTATTTTAAAAAATTATTTTTCTACAAATTGATTTTTAAAGAAAATGAGGCAAAATTTCAAATGGGTCAAAATAGGTCAATTTGGATCAAAATCAAACCCGGCCCATAGTCGACCTAATCCAAATTGAATTGACCCACTTGATCCAAATGGGGCATCGACCTGATCTGACCCAAATAGGCCATGTCAAAACGACCCGGGTCGGGTTGGGCCGGACAATTTGAACTTTCCTACCCATATCAGTTGGAATATAAACCCACATTGGTCAATGTATGAGTTAAATCCCGTGGGTTTTACCCATATGAGTTGGTTATAAACTCACATGGGTTCATATATAGGTTGAAACTTGTGGGTTTACCCATTTTCAACCCGAGAGTTAAATTATTTTTGACCCAAGGGTTGAGCGGGTTTAACCCAATCCGCTTTGATCTGACCCACCCATTTTGACCCGTTATATATGGGTCAAAATGGATCATAGTCATATTTTTAACTACCCATATTATCCGACCTATATTTGATCGTTCACTCACTTACCACCCTTAGTTCACTCATTTACCACTCATTGAATTATCATTGAAGGCACTGTTAAACGACATTTCCGTATAAAATCACTAGAACAACCGTCTAACGAAGATTCCAAAATTGAAACCATTTATTACGGATGTCAAATTCAAAGGACAACAGTTCCGTTTTAAACCACCGTGTAATAACTAATTGCACGACGATTTAACCATCGTGTAATGAACACACAATAGTGTATATATTTTCCTCGTTCATAATCATAATTTCCTTTCCTTCCTTTCCACATTAATCCTCTTTCCTACCTTTAAACTCTACTCATTTTCCTTGTGCGCTGAGCAACTCTCCTTTCCTTCTTTTGCTCATTTTCTTTCCGCGCCACATACTCTCCCTTTCCTTACACCAAGTTCATTCAATTTTTTAAAAACCAGATCAGAATTCAATCAAAATTCTTGCTTTTCCTTGACCAATTTTTTCACAAAATTCTCTATTCCCTTCTTCAAGCGCCCGATGAAAATTTTAGGGTTTACCTTCCCGTCATTTTTCTCCAAATCCACTGGTTTGCCACCATTTTTCTCAGCCATGAATATTTTAGGGTTCAACTTACACAATCTCATGTGGGTTATTTTATAAACAAGTCCAATAAGGGTATAATTGTAGATCTGATAGTGATGTTAGCGATTTTGATTTTTAATCGCTCCATTTGATGATTAGTTTTTAACGAAAATGAACTTCTGGAATTTTGGAGATATTTATGTTTGTACTCCCTCCGTTTTATTGGATGTGGCACCATAAGTTTAGGTGCTTGGATTTAGGTGAATAAAATGTGTGGATGAAATTAACTTTAGAAAGGGAAAAGTAGAATGAATGGATGAAATTGAAAGAATCTTTCCATAAAAGGAAAGTGTGTCAAATTTACAAAAACAGTCAAAAAAGAAAAGTGTACCACATCCAGTGAAACGGAGGGAGTATTTGTTGATTGAAAGTTTTAGATTAATGAAGGTTTTTGGTATTTATTTCTGGCCGGAATTTATGTGTCGGGAAAAGTTGTGAAAGCATATTGTTTATACTACCTCCGTCCCAACAAAAAGGCACAGATGGCCTTTTGGAGTCAAACCGACCCAACTTCAACTATTTTATACTATTATATATACCATATTATTATCATGTAATATATTTTTTAAATTTATTATAACATATATTTTCGAACTATTAATTTTTCCAAATTTTTATACATGCAAAAATTAATATACTAGTAGTTAAATAATGATGTGGTTGACTCCAAAAGTCAAAGTATGACATTTTTGTAGGGATGGACGGAGTATTAATTTTGAAAAGGATTTCTGATATTTTACAAAAGGTTGTAAATTATCGACGCACGGCTCATCCAGAAATGGCGATTCACAAATGCCATCTAAAGGGCAAAAAAAAAAAAACTCTTTCTACACTAGTGTTAAGTGCTCTTTATTAAAATACATTTTATAAACTCATAAATAATTATAAGGTAAGTTTTATAATCTAAGTTAAATGTTCTAAAAGTTTTTAAGATGTGTTGAAAGAGTTCGTCTCTTGAAAGACAGTCTTTTCATAAGTCATGGAAATGTCAAGTTTTAAACTACAAATTAGAAGAAATTAAGATAAATTTTTTGGATTGTATTAATCGGGTCATAAACTTTAAAACTACTACACGTTTTATAATAAATTTGGAATATTATAACTAAAATCTTTTACATTTTTATTTTTCTAATTAAACCCCGTTTTCGCATAAACCTATGGAAAGATGGTCATTCCCAAGAATTTGCCGTGTTGAAATAGTAAAAACCATTTTAATAATTAACAGAGTTTGTTATAATTAGATTACACTTACCTTGAAATCCTTGTGTACATTATTGTAATTATGTTACACTTATCTGCATTATCATATATAATTTGTAGATTACTATAATTATTTTATGTACAATTACATTAATACCATTTAAAAATGAATCTATGCATATTATATCAATGTTTAACTTGTGAATAATTATTTATTGATATTTTATGTGCACAAAGTCTTGTTTTAGTTACACTAAACTTTAGGCCAGAGATTTATCGTGCAATTATAAGAAATTTCATTTGGAATAGTTTTTTTAAAAATATGCTGATAAATTTAGCTACTCACCGTGTAATTACCAAAATACTATATATATCACAAACATTTCTTATTTCTTTTATTTTTATTTTTTTCTCTCGCCGATCGGAATCCGCCACCGACTGACGATTTTCGCCATTTTATGCTGGATTCATGCCGGAATCCACCAAAAATTCACCGATCTCCACCGGTTTCCCATCGTGCTTCTTCTTCTTTCAGAGAGTCGGACCTCCGCTGCGCTTCTTCTTCCGGCGAATTCAGATTCAGTCAAGTCCCTAGCTCCGGCGGTTGCGCTCCGTCGCACAAGATGGCGTCACACAGAGACGATGTCGCACGTAGGAATTTTGTGGCTGCGAGGAGCAAACAACGGCGAGGCAATGGCGAGGGGCTAGGGTTTGTCGATGACGACGGTGCTGTGATCTTCGATGACGACGGTGCCGCGATCTTCGATGACAATTGAGATGTGATCTTTGATGACGATGGCGCTGGAATGGCGCTTTAAAGGCGAAGGAAGCATGAAGAAGGAAGAAGACGAAGTAGGACAGCGAGCCGTTTGTAGAGAGAAGACGTGTGAGATGCATGTGCTTGAAGGTAGGAGACGACGCACGTGCATCTCATGGGCTACCGGAGATGTTGACATTCTCAGCGGCGATAGTGGAAGCGGACAGCGGTGACGGTTGAGGTGCACCGAGGTTTTGCTTCATGAGGTGAGGTTTAATATTGTGTTCTACTTTTTTAAAGAGTCGCTTAGGTTTAATAATTAGTTGACTGATCTTTTTGTCAACAGTGTTTGTTTGGTGTAGTGGTTAGCACTCTTATTACTGAGGTTGAGGTCTCGAGTTCGAGTCTGCGTGACCTTTATTCTGAAGAATTTATGTTCTTAATGTATATGGTGAGGTTTAATATTATTTGAATGAGTATATGTTCAATAAAAGTTTTTGGTGTAGTGGTTATTGCGCTATGCTTTGAGGTTATTGACCTGGGTTCAAATCCCACCAGGTCCTTTTTTTGAAGAATTTTTATTGTTCATGTACTATAGCTTTTTATTGATGTTTGTAGCTTTTTTTCTCTTATGTTGATATTTTTCATTATTCAACTGTGATTTAATTGATTTGCGTTGATGTTTTGTAGTTTTTTTTATTGTTGAGGCACTGTAGAATTTTGTTGATGTTTGTAGTTTTGTTTCTCTTATGTTGATGTTTTTCATTATTCGGGTGAGATTTAATTGATATGAGTTGATGTTTTGTAGTTTTTTTGGGTGATATGGATTGATATTTGTAGTTTTTTTTAAAATTTCCTTATATTAATATTTTTCATTTTCCGGCCGAGGTTGTGGTAATAGGAGTTGATGTTTGTTGTGTCATTTTTCTTATGCTGGTGTTTTTCATTTTTTGGATGAGATTCAGGTGTTAGAGATTGATGTTTGTACCTTTTTGGTGATATAGGTTGATATTTGTAGTTTAAAACAAATTGACGTTTCATGATTTTTTGAGAGAATAATTTATACTCTTGAAGTACCGTAGTTTTTTGTTGATATTTTTAGTTTTTTTTCATGTTGATGTTTTTCATTTTTCGGGTGAGTTTTAGTTGATATGAGTC
>JAULKM010004924.1:0-15167 GCA_032355605.1 Rubia tinctorum | reverse complement strand
GATGTTGGATTTTAACCAGAACTTGTAGATTTTCTCTTAAACCTTCAATAAACCAATTCTTCACATAGGCATCATCTCCTCTCATGCCAATTCTTCTCATAGCTAATTCAAGATCTTGCCAGTATTCATCTACACTGTGGTTCCCTTGCTTCATACTACTAAGATACAAATATTTCTCAATCAAATATGTTCTTGGAACACGATATAATTGAAGCTTGGTCTTGAATCTCTCCCAGGTGGTGATAGGTCTTTTACCAGCAAGTCGTCTTGATTCTTTCAAATTCTCCCACCATTTTGTGGCATAATGGGTGAAACAATACTGTGCAACCTTGATCTTGTCTTTCTCACGATAGTTGTAAAGATCAAATATGTTCTCGATCAGCCTCTCCCAATCCAAGTATTTCTCAGGATTGTGTCGACCATCAAATATAAGAATATCATACTTCAAACCTTTGATGTCACAAGCAGATTCAACTTGTATTGCAGAATGAGGTGGTGTATTTACCAACTCATCTACCTTCTAGAAAATCTCTGAACATCGCTTATTAAGGAATTCATGACATTCATTATAGGTCGATTGTTGGGACTGCCTACAAAAGGCGAGACGAACGGATCGTCCGTCATCCCTGCTAAGAAGAAAAAACTGATTAGTAATAATGTTCCCCCTTCCCCTTTGTTTATTAAGATCACTCAAAAAGTGTATAACACTTACAACTTACAAGGCGAAGGTTAATATAAGGGCAATCGATCAATTCACCGCAAACTCAAAGCAATTTAGGAGTAAAATAATGCATATCTTATCTCTAAATTTAAAATATATAACTCAAAATTGAGTTCTACTATTTGGAATTAAAAATTCTAAAAAGAATAAGGAACAAAAATCAATTTGAATGGCATAAATCGGAGCTGTAATGAAGAAGTTATGATCAAAACAAGAATGCTTTATATAGGCTTCAAATAAGTTCTGACAATTAAAGAAACTTTTCCGAAATCAAATGGGATTTGGTTTTTAACTCCAAATACTTCCTTGAAACGAAATTAAATGACATACTTGCTGCCCAAGAAAATAATTCTGCTCTAACCCACGCCCAAATGCAAAGAAACTTCCTTTTTCCACTTCCGACTAGGATTTTGTTTTCTTTTACTTTTTCAAGTCGGATTTCCTTTTTCTCTTCTTTATTTTCAGCTATAAATTTGAATTTTTCCAAAACTAAATCACATAAAATCATATTCTCTTTTCCCAAAATTTTCAACCGTGTGCAATTGTTAAAATTTTCAAAAATTGCAAAACAGTCCCCCAAACTTTTGAAAATTGCAAAACTGCCCCCAAATTTCCGATTTCAAAACCCTAAATTCCAATTTCAAAACCCAAAAATCTGATACCCTCAATTATTTTTCCAAAAAATTTTGGAACCAAAATCGCCTATATAAAACTTGGAATAAGAAATCTGCGACAACCTCCTTTTGATTCAAATGAATTTCGAGGTATTCAAGATCGTAAGGATCAAGAATATGACACTGTATCTGGAAAAGACAAAAAAAAATCTATTTTTTATTAATGTGTAATCAATAATCAAAGAATAATTCAAAATTACAGAATCAAAGAGCGGTAAAGAAAACAAATAGGATTATGAGCATGCAATAGTTTTTGAGAAGGGTGGACGAAAAATAACGCAAGCATATAAACTGTATAAGCTACCTAAACACTATGAAACTGACCGGGAGGTAAAAGCGGATAATACTTGTTAACGCTCAGACCCTTCGACATCATCCTGACTGGATTGATGAAGGTGAAGGTGGATAGTAATACCGAACTATTCTAACTCTTGGATCTTTCAACGTCATTCGACTCTAGATTTAATCCTCCTGCTAAGAAAGGTCAAACAAAATAGTTAAAATATGACACGAAAGAGTTTATAATTTTAATAAAATAAATTCAAAAATAAATTCAAGCAGAAACTCGAAACCCCTGAAGTTTTTCGGCCACAAGGATCTTTTGCTTTGCTCTGATACCAACTGATATGAATCTCCTTGCAAAAACTCTGGATTGCGGAATTTTAGATATTTACAATGATAGGAATTTCGCAAACCCTACAATGGCCGCACGAAATTCAAGCGTTTAGCCCTCGGGATACACTCAATTTCGACTTGCTCACTAACTAGCCTGCATGACTAGTTCACAAGGTTATTGATACTGAATTAACCTGCAAGATTAAGCAACAATGAAGACTCTCTCAAGAAATGAGCATAACTCAAAATTCTGAATTTTTTATTTATAAAAAATTAGTAAAAATCTCAGCCATCTCTACCCTTTTATAAAGAGAAATCAGCAATCACAAAGAAGACTGGATTCTGCAAAAACCTAATCCAAAGAGGATTTGTCGTCTTTGTCATAAAATAACTACAACGAAATGTCCTAATCTAATCCTAACAGAATTAAGTCTTGGCTGAAATTTTAATGTCATATCCAAAACTAACAAATTAATTAACTAACTAACTAACCAACTAACTAATTAATAGTATTCAACCAAAAATCTACCTATTACAGCCTATGCGTCCAAATATTAATTTTTTATAATTTTATAAATTTATAAATCCTGACTATTTTCTTCCGGGCTTCATGAAACGAGCAGGGACATCGGTATCATTTTGGTTGTCGACATTTTCCACTTATAATTATGTCAAGATTACACAACCTCACTAAAAAATCCAGTGGGAAAAAGAGTATTGTGTATTTTTTGGCAAAGTCTTCCAGGCTTTCCTAAAAATGATAGTCAAATGTTTCCTGTGGATGTTCTTCATGCACACCATGTACTCCTTCCACTTATTCATGATTGAAATTATAAATTTACTGACAAGGTCGTGGATTCATATGCACAATCCATATGTCGATTGGCTTTCTGAATGCCTTTGATATTCGTATCATAATGTTGTAGGTGATGCATTAATCAGAAGTGCAGAAAAATCTTTGTACTCAGGATCTAGAGTAGTTAAAAACCAAATAATCTGATCATCGTTTGTGACAGGAGAGCCCATAACAAATAATTTCTCAAAAATATCCTTAAATTCAAAATGAAGTTCATGAAGTGTACTAGTCTTACATATACTGTGAGCATTAGCACAAAGGTGGAGGATGGTGAATGCACTACTATTGTAAAATGTAGCATTGATGTTATCTCGGATCTCCTTTGACGTAAAACTGTCTAGAATTTCGGCAAGAGTTTCAGCCGTGAGAGAAGAAAAAAATAAACCGTAGATACGTTGATCTATTGCAATCCACTGATCATAGTCTTCATTTCCTTCACATATGCTTCCTGAAAATCAGTCTTGACCCCACCTCCTGGGGACGTCACGGAGGCGTATGAGGGGGTGTCATCCAGTGGTGGAATACGGAGAGGAGGACACGGGTGACTGCAATCGATGAAACCAAAAGACCTTGATGCTTGAGAACGTAACCAGCCCGACGTTTACAGAGAAGATAATTGGAAGAGATGAGTTTAATCTGCATTATGTGAAGCAGAGTGTTGTAGGAGATTTTTTTTCATTAGCCATGGTGGAGGTGAGGGGACGCCAGGAAGTGTGCCGGAAAGAGAACCGGAAAGGAGGGGTGATAGAATGTAAAACCCACAAGTAATTGTGGTTGTGTATTGATACACACACACACATATAAGTGAGTACAAAGGTATACAAGACCCAAACAAATATGGAACATGATATATACAAAACCAATCAGAAAAGGTACTCCTTTGTTGTCCCGATTCTAATTGATTTACATCTCTATTACCTCCTCAAGCCAAGTGTGGGACTGGTGGCAACCCAAAGCTTGGAACGCAAGAATTCAAATTGAGAATGAGGTAACCTCTTTGTAAAGATGTCAGCAAGTTGTAGTTCCGTAGAAACATGAGCAACCTTGAGCTAGCCAGAAGACACCATCTCACACACAAAATGATAGTCATTATCAATGTGCTTGGTTCTCTTATGCGAAACTGGATTCTGGGCAAGAAAGAGAGAGCTATTAGTATCACATAACAAACCAGGAGGCACACAAGTTGACACACGTAAATCCCAAAGTAAATTCATCAACCAAACTAGTTCTCCATCAATATTAGTCATAGTCTGGTATTCTGATTCTCAACTAGAACGAGAGACCATAGGTTGCTTCTTAGCACTTCATGAAACCAGGTTACCACCAAGAAAAATGGTATAACCGTATGAAGACCTACGAGTCTCAATACAATGATCCTAATCAGCATGAGAATAACCTAGAACTGGTAAAGCGGATGAATTTGTGCGAAATTGAAGACCATAGTTGAGAGTACACGTACATAGTGCCAAATTCGAGTAACATCTTGGTAATGGTCATCGTAGGAGCCTGCATATACTGACTGACCGTGTTCACAGCATAAAACAAGTCAGGACGTGTAATTGACAAATACTATAGCTCATCAATCAAAGAGCGATAAGGTGTGAGATTTCCTAATGGCTTACCGGAAGAGCTTGAAAGCTGGAAAAATGCAAAAAAATGGGATAGCAACAGGCGCTGAATCTTTCAAACTGGCACGTAATAAAATGTTCTTGGCATATCTGGCCTGCCAATGAATATTCCATCAGAAGTACGAACAACCTCCAAACCCAAAAAATTATGTAAAGTGTCAAGATCGGTAATCTTGAATTCCTGATTAACCAGATCAATAAACTTCCGAATGAGATGACCATCATTCCCGGTGAGAATAATATCATCAACATAAAACCAGCAAATAAAGTAAAGAGGAGCCTTATGAACACACAAATAAAAAGGTATCAACAAAACTGCAAACAAAACCTAGGACAGCCAAAAAGGAACTGAAACGTTGAAACCAAGTACGAGGAGCTTGTTTCAATCCATAGATGGCCTTCCGTAAACAACACACATAATCAGGATGCATCGGGTCTTCGTATCCAGGAGGCTGCGCCATATAAATCAGGAAATCAATAACACCATTTTAAAATGCATTCTTGACATCAACATGTCGTAAAGGCCAGTTTCAAGTAACAACAAGAGATAAAAAGGTATAAATAGTATATTCTTTCACCAATGGACCAAATGTATGATCATTTACAAAACCAGATAATTGAGAAAAACCTTGAGCAACAAACCTGGCTTTGTGACTATAGAGATAACCATTAGACTTATATTTTAAACAGTACACCCATTTTGATCCAACAACATTCACATTTGGAGGACGCGGAACCAATTCTAACGTATGTTGAGCGCGAAGAGCATCCATCCATGAGTCCATAGTAGCAACCCATTCAGGCGGGAGATGACTACGAGGCTTGGTCTTTACAAATAAAGCACTCAATAAATCAAAAATATCATAATCTAAACAATCCTTGTACCGTAATGAACCGGTGCGTAAACGAGTAGCCATCAGATGTAGGGAAGATAAACCTGCAACCGTAGATGGCGTAGATCCCGAGGTAGGCATGGAACCCGAGACATTAGGCACAAAACCCAAGGTTAACATCAGCATCCGTACAGGAGACACTGATTGCAGCGCTGGTGTAGCAAGGTTCGTCGAATCAGCCGGTAAAGATGGCAGTGTCCAGGCTGGTGGCGCGTGACGCGCACGTGCGGCCAGGGTGGCCGACGCGTGAGTCAGCGGCGGCGGAGGTTAAGATAGCGGTGTTGGCTGCTGTCGATCATGCTGATGGTCACCCTGTGGCAGATATACATAATTTTTTGAAAACCCATGAGCTTCCGGTAAAGTCGGAAAAATTATATTTTCCAAAATAATGGGTGATTTGCCATGAAGAAGATGGCTCAAACACCTCCGATGGAACTGATGAAGGTTCCAAAAAAGGAGAAACATCTAGTGATGATAAATCTGTAACAATACCAGTACATGTAGGTGGAAAAAATAACTCAACAAACCGAGCATGGCGAATGATGTACTCATTTTTCGTGAGAGGATCAAGACTTCGATAACCCTTGTACTAAGAACTGTAACCCAAAAATATACATGACATACTCCGAGGGTCAGTTTATGGGCAGCACATGGCCTCAAATACTGGAAAACTCGACAACCAAAAGGATGAAAATGGAGTAGTCAGGCGTAGTTCCAAAAATAACTGAGAGAGGAGATTAATCAGATAAAGCCAAAGTAGGCAGTCTGTTGATGATGCAGACTGCTGTAAAAAAATCATCATATTAAAAGGAATTATTAAGGCCAGAATGAAAGAGCATCAATAAACATGTCTCTGTGATATGGCGATACTTCCTCTCTGCGGGATCATTTTGCTCTGGAGTGTAAGGATATGAAAGCTGGTGATGAATTCCCTTAGACGCAAAATGAATTCGCATGCAATGATTTGCAAACTCGCTTCCACCATCACTCTGATTTTTTTATTGGTGGTAGAAAACTAATTCTCAACGAGTGCTTCAAATTGCATATAAGTCTCCACAAAATTATGCTTTCGTCGTAGAGGATATAACCAAGTAAACCGAGAGAAATAATCAATAAAAATGACATAATAAAGATACCTGGCCTGAGAGACAATGGGTGAGGGTCCCCAAAGATCACAATGAAATAAATCAAGTATGTGTGGTGCGCATTTTAAATTATCACTAAAAGAAAGATGCTTGCCTTTAGCCATCTCACAGGCGGGACATAAATTAGGCTTAGGCAGCAAACTAATAACTAACCAACATTGAGACTTGCTCAGAGAAGAAATAATTTTGTGGGGAACATAACCCAATATACTATGTTAAAGTTCGAAAGATGCTTTAGAAACACTCGATGTAGCAAATCTAGATAAAGAAACACCACCATAATATAAACCCCTATCACGATATCCCTTGCCAATACCATCACTAGTAAACTTGTTCGAAATGGTGAAAGAAGAATCATCAAAGCAAATAACAACATTCATAACCCGAGTTAACTTATTAATAGACATAATTTTTTTTAGTAATTTGTGGAATCACCAAAACCTCAGACAAGGATAATAAATCAGACACTCGATAATGACCAACATGGGTAATGTTAAGAAGAGAACCATTACCAACAACAACACGATTGTTACTAGAATAAGGAGTCATGCGATCAAGAGCGGACTGAGAAGAAGTCATGTGGTCGGTTGCGTCAAAATCAACTATCCAGCAAGCATGCGGAGGAGAATGCGTTAAAAAGCCTTGAGAAGGAGTTCGAGAGACCAAGTGTGGACAGGTCGAAGCAATGTGACCAAATATCTTACACCACTGGCACTGCAACTGGTACCATTCACCGTGGATTTTAGAGCAAGAAGTAGCAACATAACTCAGAATGTCACACCATTAGCACCGTGGTTGATCAAAATGAGCCATAATACAAACAAAAAACCAATCTATTTTTTAAATAAGAATTTGGTGCTGACTGGGCTCTGATAAGGCGTTGACAATGCACTGGTGAGGCACTGAATGGGATGCTGACAAGGCACATACTGGAAGTAAAAACTCATGAGATAAAGGATCAACTTGCGAGAAACTGCTTCAGCTCGTAAGAAGATCTAGAACTTGCGATAAATTGGCAAATGGAGAAAATCCTCTAATGAAGAGGCATTTGTGGCTTACGCGCTTGAAGGAGCAGCCATGGAGATGTACGCATGGTAGACCGATGGTGCGTGTATATCACGCACGGAAAAAAGCAGCGACGGGCAAGCTGGATCTGACGCAGTTCAGAGATGACCGGAAGAGCTTTTGCGGATGCTAGAGACGAACTGTAGTTTCGGAAAAGAGTAGCTTGATCAAGGAAGGCCGGTGATGAAATAACTGGGACGTAGAGGAGTTGGCCGAGTCGAAGAACAATGATTAAATCTTTAAAAGCTACGGCCAAAGGACCGAGAAAACAATGGAAGAAATAGGTGCCACGGACAACGGAGATGACCAAATGAATGGCGGAAGAAGACAACGGTGGCGGTGGCAGTGGCGGAAGACAACAACGAAAGACAGCGACAGTGGCGAAAGACAGCAACGGTGGCGGAAGACAGTGGCGGCGGTGCCCGGCGACCGGTCGGAAAATGGACATAATTTTTGTTTTGTAAGTTCAGGTAAAGAAGAGACAATTTTAGAGAGACTTGACTGATACAATGATAGAATGTAAAATCCACAAATAATTATGGTTGTGTGTATTGATATATAGTAAGTACAAAGGGTATACAAGACCTAAACAAATATGGAACAAGATATATACAAAACCAATCAGAAAGAGAATTCATTTCTTATCCTGATTCTAATTGATTTACATCTCTATTAGGGGATAGGGAGGTTCTGGAAAAATAATAATTAAGGAGGAAAGCGGCCAAATTTTTTATGGTTTGGAAGGTTGGATCAGAACTTGCTCGGATACCATGATAGAATAATTTCTTGTAATGAAAATTGTATTACTATAAAGAATAAATAGAGTACAAAAAGATAAGGTATACTAGCACTATAATAACTTTAGTCTAGTCATTAAACTATATCCATATCTAATCATCTAATTGACTGATTCTAATACTCGACTCTGGAGGAGTTTGAAAAAATGTGCTCCCAAATGGGTTAACCAAGGTGGTGGTGTAAATAGGTAGGTTACCCTGACTATTTATTATTTCACATTGCCAAAGTGTTGGATTTAAGAAGGCTTCTCTATGGCTGCTTAATGAAGCGCACCCGTCTTACCACTACTAGAAAATAGGTACATAGGCACCGATATATAAATGTTGGGAGAGAAATATCAGTGCTAGGAATTTTATAGGCGCCGGTAATCTGTTATAGGAACCAAAATACCGGTGCCTATGAATAAATCTAACACCGGTACACTGAATAATGGTGCCTATGAATAGATTCAGTACCGGTACACTAAATACCGGTGCTAGATACTGGTGACTTTGAAGAAATATTGTCTCAGTTTAATATAATCAAACACCTGTTTTGGATGAATGACACATACCGGTGCTAATACTGGTGTCTATGAACGGAATAGTAATTTTGGCGGGTAAAATTTTGGTGAAAAATATCCAGCACTGGTATGTTGTTGAATGACCCCGATAATATTACAGGTGCTCGATGCATATAAATTTTTGAAAAAAGGGTTTATCGTGTGATTTACTCTTGAAAATGGGTTTATGGTATGAGTTACTCAAGAACATGTCCTAGCACTTTCCAACATTCACCAAAAATATAATTTATTTTAAATTTATATATTTAGGCAAGAATAATAAAAATCATGTAGTTTTGAGCAATGGATAATGGGGTAATACAATTTTGGGCCATGGTGTAATTTTCCAAGACTGTGTAGAAGTAATCAATGTTGACTTTCGAAACCCTTCTGTTCACCCATGCCTTCCCAAATCACAAATTTGAAATCGTATATTATTTAATTGCATTTTGGGGTCGACAATTTCGTTCGACAACTCCAACTTTCTTGGAGGGACCTAAGTGCAAAAAGTAAAAAACTTTACTTGTAACTCCAAATTGAAATCCGCTCGAACGTTATGCTACCCTATACACCCCGCTGTATTTTCCAAGTCCTTAATGAAATATTTATCAACAATCGGGCACAAGAACATATCCATAATTCTTTCCGGTTACCCTTTCTTACTTCTAGTTAATCAACTCTAAGTTACTCTAGAACATGTACCAATGCTTTTCAAAATTTTATCAATTTTTTATTTTTTATTTCTATATTTATGCAATAATAACAAAAATCATTCATTTTGGAGAGAAGGATAATGTCATAACAAATTTTTGGGCCATAGCGTAATTTTTCATAAATATATTTGAGGCTCTTCCGTTCACAAACTGTACCTAGAATTTCAAAGACGCAATCGTCACTAATTTAATTGCGTTTTGGTGTCTTCAATTTTGGGATTCACTGCCTCCAAATTTCTTCTATGGACCTAATAGTAAATTTTAAAAAATTAACGTAGTGATCAAATAATACTAGCACCGGCATTGCTTTCATTCATATCGGTGCTAAGTTATGGCGAGAGAATGAATTTCATGAATTTTCATTCATAATTTTGGAGGGATTGTTTAAAATTTTGAAATATCAGACTTAGCATTGATATGAGTTACTTATGCACCGGTATTAGTACCTGTGCTACACACTTAGAATTTTTCTCCCATGTTTGCTCTCGGGTCCAAAAAATAATAAATGTACCCCATTTAAAGCAGCCATAACCAGCTGTTTTTCATATAAATAGCACTGGTACGAGCCATTTTGGCACCGATTTTTGTACCGGTGCTCCATACTTAGACAAAAATTCTCAAATTTGCTCTCATGTTCATGTTTTTTTTAACGAAGTAAAGCAATCTTAATTAGCTGATTTTCATACACATAGCACCAGTATGAGCCATTTTCGCACCGGTTTTTGTACCGGTGCTCCATACTTAGAAAAAAATTCTCAGGTTTGCTCTCGGGTTCATTTAAAAAAACATGTAAGCAGCCTTAAGCAGGTGGTTTTCATGTACATGGACATCGGTATCAGGCATTTTGGGCACCGGTTTCTGTACAGGTACCGGTGCTAGGTACTTAAAAAAGAAAAGGAAAAAAGGATCCCAACTTGGTTTCACCTGAACCATTGATTTCTTTTGTTGATTGAATTATAACCATTAAATCTTTGTCTATATAAACTAAATTTGAACCCCAAAATCTAACCCAACCTCATTTCTTCTACCTCATCTCCATCTTATCCCTCCTTCTCCACCACCTCTTTATCTCCGCCGCCGCCTAGCTCGACTTTGAAGGCTTCGACGCCGACAACGACCCCCTCTCTGCCCTCTCCACAACGTACCATCCCCAACGCCATCTCTCGGACTAGCCCTGACACCATCTCCCCAACGCCATCTCGCCGAGCTCCACCAAAATTGTTGGGTTTTGCTCAGATATGTGGCCCCTCAGCTCTCAACGCCACCACCGCGTCACGCCTCAGCCCTTGTTTCCGACCTCACCTTCAAGGTTCTGCTTCTTTAATGGTATCTAGGTTTTATTGAGATTAGGTTCTAGTGTTTATGATAATTGATGTTGTTAATCTATGTTTAGGTCTAGTTTGTTTCATGAATTGTGGGTTGTTATGTATTTTCAGATATATGTAATGAATTTCGAAGTTGTGGTTATAAATTTTCCAATTTTCTTACATTAAATTATGGTTATTTTGTGTTTTGTTCGACCGATTGTTCTTCATGAATGTCTGAATTTCATATTTCGGCTGGTGAGTTTATTCTCACCGGCTGATTTTTTTTACTGATCACGTATTTACTAGCACCGGTACAAACGAGTACAAGCACCGGTATTTTGACCAGAGCCTAAGTAGGGAGGTGCTGGAATGTAGATTTTAAGCATCGGTATACACTACCGGTGCCTTTGTAACTATGTTTCAGCACCACCATACTTAAGCACGGGTAGTTTGGGGTTCGAAATATCGGTGCCCATGTACCAAAATACTGGTGTTATAGAGGGGTTCCTGCAAAAGTATACCAGTTATAACTTATAATCGTAGGTATCATGTGATAGAAAGAAGTATGATTTGTTTGCTATGTTTCTCTTCATCGCACACATGGTCTTAATTTAGAGAGGAACCATGTATTGAATCTGCAATGTTGTTAATTAGCTATTAAATGAAAAGTAGCTGAGCACTGTTATACAAGCTTTTTATTTGGAAAGAGAAGCACAATTTATCATTTTTTTAAAATTAAACAGTCGGCTTCTTATCATTAATATATAGAGATGGATTACGTTTGTGGTCGATTATATAATCACCGGTGTTAATCTATTTACTTTTACCTAATAAACTAGTAAACACCATAACTGGAATGAGAAAAACTATCTATTACAAGGTGGGACGAAATTCCACATGGCTGGCTCACTGAGAGTGAGTGGGATGAACCTCCTCACTTGAGTTCCACACCAACATGGTGTATCAGAGCTTGCTCCACGCCAACCAGACATATAAAGACTTAAAGACCATCATTTATTAGGGGGGAGAACCCAAGTTGCACCTGATCAATCGAACACAACGCCCTAGTTGCCTTGATGGCTGAATGGAAGTATCTAAATTGATATTGCCCGTCATTGTTTCTGCATTAGGAAAGCAAACCAAGAGGTGCTTGACTGCTCGAATGTCGAATTGAAGGAAGATGACATAGCCGCGAAGCACAAGATTAAATTTCTGATTATCGGATGAATGATCTTGGAAACGACATCTGAGGAGGAGGCGGTGGAATGTCGGAGAAGAGATAGAAGTTGTGACTTAATGGAGTAGTTGGTGTCATCAAGGGAAGTGTATTGCGACCTTGAGAGTTGGTCGCTAATTGTGTTAGTCAATATGCAGCATTGTAAAATGACGAGAAATTCAGCCGTTAAATAATTACATGTTGAATAGAGTTGGTGTTATATTTATGCTTTCTACTATTCCGTTAAGTCACCACTCTTTTATAAGTGTACATGGTTTATGAATTAAAACAACGTATATTTAATTCTCAGAGATAAATGAGTATTTTTCCGATAATTAACAATAAATTTTGTTTGTTGTGATTTTGAAAAGTGTAAAAAAAATCATGATCTAACCCCAAATTTTCAAAATAAGTGCTGATATAACCTTATAAATCTTGTTATGTTTTGAGGGTGGGTAAGAGTTCAAGAGGGAAAATTGTCCAAAAATAATAATAATTAAGTTGGGGTATTTTGGTCATTTATGGCATGATCAATGCCGGATTTTCCTAGTCAAGTCTGGTCTGGGTAAGTTAGGTATAGTGGTAACACTTGACAAACACTTAACATTATTTCAATAGTTTAAAAGAATTCACAATTATTTTGGTACTTTAAAAATTAGGTCATTAATTAATTTATCCCTATATTTTTTCAGAAAGAACAATTATGGCACTTTAAACCTAACTCTTATATACTTTTTAAATGTTTTAGTTGCAGCTTTTAGTGAACTGAGTATAAATTATAATTTGTTTAAATAGAAAACAGCATCTATAAGTTATGGTCGTGTAAGCACTGTTTTGATTTTATATATTAAGCAAAGTGGTAAAATTATACTAATTTTATGTTGAAAGTGCCAATAAAACCATGCAATCTCAGAAAGTGCCAAAATAACCCGGATTTCGTTGACATTTTAGTCAATCAATTTGTAGCCGGATTTTTTTAAAAAGACCATTTTGCCCTTGCAAAAAAATATACTGAAATTTTGGGTTCATCGTATTCTTTGATTGTCTTCTTCAGTTTTCTACGTCTTTTTCGATCGGGAGCGAGCAGGTGGCGAGGAGATTTTATGGCGGAGGGTTGGCAAGCGATCTTCTTCGATCGGGAGCGAGCGGGTGGTGAGGAGATTTTGTGGCGAAGGGGGTGGCGAGCGGTCTTCTTTGATCGGGAGTAGGCGGGTAGAGAGGATATTTTGTGGCGCAAGGGGTGGCAAGATGATGCTAAGCTTCCTCCTTGCGAGGAAGGGTAGCGAGCTGGGGTGTTGGAGGGGGTGGCGAGCTAGGGTTCCTCCTTGCGGCGGACAGGGTGGCGAGCGGGGGTGGTTAGGGTTCTTCTGTACAGAACTGCTACAACGGGTGGCTAGGGTTCCAGCGGCGTGGGCGGGGGGTGGAAAGCTAGGGTTTCCTCCAGTGGGCGGCAGGGGGGAGAGGTGGGAGGAGGCGGTCGGAGGGGTGGTGGCGAGCCACTAGAGAGGGGTGGAGCTGAGCGGAGGAGATTGGGAGGGGTGGCAGCAGGAGGGGTGGGGAAATTCCTGGCGGCAGCGGCGGTTTCTGGGAGCGCAACAGCAGTGAAGAAGAAGAAGATCAAGGGTATTTTAGGTATCAAATTTTTAACTTCTTAGTCAAAGGTATTTTAATCATTTCACTTCTTGTCATTGCTGGAATTTCATTGGTCAACGCCAGAATTAGGGAGTTTGGCATATCGGCACAAATTTTTCTAAAGTTAGATTTAGATTGGCATATATAATAATAAGTCATGGTTAAATTGGCACTTTCTGAGATTGCATGTTTATATTAGCACTTTCAGACTAAAGTCAGGGTAGGCTGCCACCGCTTCCACAACTAAACCCTAATCTCGGGGAGGCTGTTGCAGCCACCACCGGCCGTCCGACAGCCTCCCCACCCTCTTTAATTTTTTTTTAGTTGTCCCTAGCGATAGTATAGAGTAGTCCGAGTGGGGAAAGGGGTAGTCGCCAACGTAAGCCAAGCGACAACACCGGTCGGAAAAGGTGAACCTAAGGCCAAACCCGGCCGCGTCTGAGCGAACCAGGAAACCGGAGCGAAGAGAAGACCGCTACAGATCTGGCTGAGGTGGAGACCGACCTTCTTCTCCGGCGACGCTGCAGTTCTGGCCGTGGTGGAGAGCGAGGTTCGAACGGCCTGAGCACGGTCATATGGATGGGTCATAGCCGGGTCAACATCCGGCCCATGGACAAATCAAATGTGGTCAACGTTCTGGTCATAGCCGGTCAACGGTCGGGAAATGGACAGGTAAAAAATGGTCAAAGGAAGGGTCATAGTGGGTCAACAGCGGTCATCGACCTATTAATGTACGGAGCACGGTCAACGATAATCAATGTATGGAGCATGGTCAACGACGGTCAATGTACGGAGCACAGTCAACGATCGGAGCATGGTCAACTAACTGAGCACGGTCAACGAATGGGGTACGTTCAACGAACGGAGCACGGTCAAAGACGGTCAACGAACGCAAGTATGATCAATGAAGTGAGCATGGTCATTGAATGGAGCACGACGGTCAACGGTCGACGCCGGTCAACGAAAGCAAGCACGATCAATGAAGTGAGTATGGTCATTGAATGGAGCACGACGGTCAATGATTGTCAATGAACGGTCAAACAATGGAGCACGTTTAACAAACGGAGCACGTTTCAACGAACGGAGCACGGCCAACGACAGTCAATAAACTGAGCACGATCAATGAACGGAGCACATTTAATGAACGGAGCACGGCGGTTAATTTCCGGATGACGGTTATCAACAACCCTGTCAGCAGCTGCTAACGAAGCCTCAGGTCAATATCTTGGTCAAATGCGAACAAATTCCATAGGTGTTCATCAGGTCAACGGCAGCGAGCGGCGACATATAACAACTCCCCACCTCAGCCCTTCCGAAGTCCAAGCCTAAAGCACATCCAATCTATTCTCTTTTATTGCTTATT
>JAULKM010004914.1:0-15167 GCA_032355605.1 Rubia tinctorum | reverse complement strand
TTAAACGTCCCAATACATATGTTATTAGAACATTAAAAAGTGACCTAATATAATAGGACGCATAAAAACATCCCTATATCTTGTCTACAATGTCCCTTAATATAGCGACTCAAATCTATAGGGACTTGTGTAAGGGAACATTTTAAGAGCGTCATATGAATGGAAGCGTCCCATTAGAAGCTTACTGGGACATTTTTTTAAACGTCCTAATAAGGATTTTATGTTGTAGTGAATTAAGAAGCCATTACACCTAATTAAAATTCTTAAATCAAAATCAAGGAGCCATTAATTACAATTAAAATTTTCTTCCTAAATTATACAAATATTGCAAATATTTTTCTAATCTACATGAAACTTCTTCAACTGAAGAAAACTTCTTCCAAAAAACTTCTTCAATCATATTCATTCAGTACAAGAAAACAACAACAAGCACTGCAAAAATCAAAAGAAAAAAATTCCAGATATGATTACTCAATAACACAAATACATAAACATAGGAACAAAACACACATACCCATAAAAAACTCGGTCGGAAAGGATTGACTTGAATGTGACTCGTTTTGACTTGCCAGTGACTCGTTGACTCGGTGACTCGGTAGATCTGGAAGATTGGGTTAAAGTTTTCCAAAAATCTTGCAATCTATCATCTGCAAAGCATTAAATCAAAGAATTAAAAAAATCAAACACTCAAAAAATGATTCAAAGCCAAAACCAGAGAAGTTTAAAAAAAATCTACAAAACAAATGAAAATAGAGATCGGAATTTTGTGAGAAAACAAAGGAGAAAGTGAGAGGGGTGCTTGAACGTTTGGAAATTTTTTTAGAAGAAAGATGATTGTTGGGAGAAAATGAGAAGAAAGTTGAAGGAGGCGCAATGGAGGAGAGAGAGGAAGAGGAGAGCAATACAGAGAGGGGTGACAAGAAGAAGTAGGGTTTCATGAAAAGGAGAAAATTTTGAGATTAGAAATTAAATGGGAGGAGAGAGGGAGATTAAAGTGAATAAATGTGGGCAAAAACTACTTGAGTGGTCAAGCCCAGTATGACTTTCTTGATATTTGAGTAATTCAGCAGGGGCAATTAAGGAAATCAACTAGGCGACAAGTGGAAATAAATCAGAGAAGAATGGATCGTAGAAGAAAAGATTGATTTTCTTTAATTTTCCATACTGGGAGAATTTGGAGGTTTGTCACTATCTTGATGTGATGCACATGGAGAAGAATGTGTGTGAGTGTTTAATTGGAACTCTCCTTAACATTCCTGACAAGACCAAGGATAGCTTGAACGCACAGAAGGACATGGTTGAACTGGGTGTAAGATTTGATTTAGCTCCGGAGGTGAAAGGTAAGCGGACGTACTTACCACCAGCCCCTTACAATCTTTCAACGACTGAGAGGAAGTTGGTTTGTGAGTGTATTAAGGTGGTCAAGGTACCGTCTGGATATTGTTCTAATGTAAGTTGGTTTGTGAAGATGAATTGCGTCTGAATGCTTTGAAATCACATAATTGTCATGTCTTGATGCAAAAGATCTTGCTCGTTGCTATCTGGGGTGTCATGGAGGAGGTGAGATATTGCATCATGTGCATGTGTTTTTTATTAAACTCCATTTGTCATAAGAATATTAGCAGGAACAGCTTAATGATTTGGAACGTAAGGGGATTTTAATGTTGTGTTTGTTTGAGAAGTACTTTCCAGAAACATTCTATGACATTATGGTACATCTCATCATCCATGTGGTTAGAGAAATCAGAATGTGTGGTCCAGTGGGGATGCATATGATGTACATGGTTGAGCGTCACATGGGGATCTTTAAGGCCTACGCACACAATCGTAGCCAACCTTATGCTAGCATTGTGCTGAGGTATGTCACGGAGGAAATCATTGAGTATTTCACTACAAATTTGATTGGGATGACAACACTTGAGTTCCGTAGCATGTGCAAAGTGGCAGGGAGAATGGAATCCCATGGTCCAATGGTACACTTTACACTCCCTACAATGTTGAATTGATGAAAGTACACCTTTATGTTTTGCGAAACAGTAGTGAGACTGCAATATATGTTGAGGAGCACATTTCATTGTTAGAGAAACTCCATTTGGAATGGCCTTCAAATAAGATACAAATTGAGTATTCTTCAACGTTTGTCAACTGGTTTTTAATCTTTGCAATGTGGGTGGAATGCCTGCTAAGATTCGTGCATTTGCAAGGACGCCCAACTGCACGGTGAAAAAATACAAGGCCTTTGACATGAATGGATTTAGTTACTCAACGGTTGAGAAAGATAGTAAGAGCACTATCCAGAACAACGGGGTTTAGTGGAATCTAAATCCATGTGGCAGTCGAGCAAGAAAGACAAAAATCCGTTTTTTTTGTAATTTCCTTTTATGGTGTGATCAAGGAGATATAGGAGTTGGATAACGTTGAGTTTAAAGTTATTTTCTTCAAATGTCGATGGGTAAAAAATGGTGCAGGTGTCCATTTTGAGAAGCCAATGAGTTTTACACTGGTGGACTTGAATGAATCGGTTACGAGAATGAAAAGTTCATCCTAGCAGCCCAAGCTCGACAAGTGGTTTATGTTCATGACCCAAGCAATGAGAAGTGGCATGTTGTTCTACATTGGAAGAAATTTTATTTTGATGATAAAATCGATCGTCCAGCTAAATTTTACACTGGTGAGTTTCCATCCGCATTCCCGAGTTTGGAGGTCGTGGTTGGACCACCCGTATGTAGACTATCACATGGGGACGATTTGTGGGTGGATGAGAATGTTCATGTTATGGGCGGTGATGTATTACTTAAATGTAAAAGATATGGATTTAATGTTTCATGTGTCCTTCTATTTTGTAGGCTATTGTAACCCTTTTAAAGAGCCCAATTGATATATATGTATTCCCTAGTGTTCCAAATTAAAACATTGTTTAATTATGTATGTTCAATGACAGTTTGGACTAGATTCTGCATTATAACCGGTTAAAACCGGTGCAAAAAGACAGAGCACATGCTCTGTTCTTGTGAGACGGCTGCTTCGGGCTGCCTTCCAGAATATGGGAACCGGTAATCAATAAATAAGCACCGGTTTTTATACCGGTGCTCAACAGTTAGAAAAAAACACACACCAAGCTTCTGCCCTCTTCCATATTTAAATACCGTATTTAAAGCAGTCTAACGCAACTACTTTTGTCTAATAGGCACTGGTTTGTTTAACATTTTAGCATCGGTATCAATACCGGTGCTCAACAGTTAGAAAAAAGAAGCCTTGAGACTTTTCCCACTTCCAAATTTAAATACCATATTTAAAGCAGCCCGACACAGCTACCTTTGTCAAATAAACACCGGTTGGTTAAAGTTTTTAGCACCGGATTTAGTACTGGTACTCAACAGTTAGGAAAAAAATAAACCTTTGCTCTCTGTCCAATTCCATAATCAAATTGGGAATTTAAAGTAGCCTCACGCAGCTGTTTTTTCTAATAGGCACCAGTTTGTGTAACATTTTAGCACCAGATTCGGTACCAGTGCTTCAACAGTTAAAAGAAAAAAAAATATGCCTTCAGATTCTAACCACTTCCAGATTTAAATAGGTCATTCAAAGAAGCTCAACGCGGCTGCTTTCATGAAATATGCACCGATAAGTGGGTTCCTGTACCGGTGCTAAAAATCCTGAACACTATAAGTTCAATCAACTTTCTTCGTTTCATTATCAATCATCTCTTCCGACATATACATCAACATCAAATATCATCAAATACCATGTTGACTTCTAATATGCTTCAAGGTAATGTCATCTTTTCAATTTGCCCTTGTTATGATCTCATATAATATAATCTTGTACTTGGAAATGTATACATAATCAATGGTAGCTTCTAATACTCCTAACTTAAACATGGTTTGTTTTTTCTTCAGTTATGGTTCTAAATTGTACCGAGCTTGTGATTCTGTGTACGTCTTATGCATATTAGATGATTATTGTTTGAATTATCAGATTTTCATGCTGTTAGAAGTCTTTATAATTTGTAGTACATTAAGGTGTTTGATAAAATACTTCTATGTCCAATTAAGGTTATGACCCCCCAAAACTCCAAGCAAGTAGGAAAGAAGGATTTTCTCCACTGGCAAGTGGATCTCAGTCGAACAAATAGAAGGATAGGGTTGTGTCCGAGGAAGCCTTGTTGTTAGCGAAAAATTATCGGTTGCAGAAGCATTATCCCGAAAAGGGAGTAGAAGCATATCCACCTTTTGTTGAAACTTAAGCAACTGGGATGGGAAACACTTTGTGCAACTCCACCCATCTTCAACTGACACTCGTTGGAGAGTTCTTTGCTAACCTATGGTGTCAATTGAGCTCTGAAACTGTATTATGTCGTGGGAAATTATTCCCTCTTTATCCAACCGTTATTAATGAATTGTACGGATTGAATAATGTACCATAGGAGGAGGAGGATGACTTACATACAATTTTCAAAGGTGATGGCAGCGACTTGGACGTAGATCATTATAAAAGAATCGTGCAGTGCATCCAGTGGTGGAATTTAGGAGGGGAGAACCAGTGCGCCCCCCCAAATCTGGTGAATAAAGGGGTAATCATACAATTATTCTTCACCCGCCCCTCTTCAGGTGTTGAACTCCGCCTCGCCCCTCCTCAAAACCTGGCCTAGTTCAACCACTGAGTGCATCACAAGGGAAGGCATTAATGTGGATGCTACAGTGTTTCCTCGCTGGTAAAAAAATCCAAAGAAATTACTTACACCTGAAATGAATTTGTGGTATCATCTTGTAGCATGCCGTATTGACCCAGTTATCGTGAACATAGAAGTTCACAAGTGTCAGATATTGTTGTTGTATGCAATTAAAAATAAGCTTCGTTGGAATGTTGGGGGTAGCAATGCATCAGAATCTGAAACGGGACAAGGACAAGATAGGACCATGTGTCTTCAGCAGCTTCATTTTGTTGTTGTCTTCGAAGGCGGGGGGTACTAAACTATGACATATTTGGCCATCCAATGGCGCCAATCTCCGTAGATTCATTCTGCAAGGTCAGACCAACGTCATCTGCCCCGTCCATTGAGGAGAGAGTTTTGACATTGGAGCCTTCAAAGTTTACAATTGGATTGCAAAATGCAACCAAAATGGTTTGACCATATGGGGAAAGTTATGAGCTACCAATTCCCAGAAGCCGTCAATGCAGTTGTGCCTTTCCTTCCATTCACCGACAATGAGAATGTGCAAAACATTCATGTGGGATCTAAGTCGTAGGACCTGGAAAACACAGCTTCGTTTGAAGAAGGGGAACCATTTCGAATTACTATTAGTGAATTTTAAAGATTACCTTATGTTGTTATTTCTTAATTCCCATGATATTTTTGGACAAACTATGTAGCAGACATACCTTAATTCTTAATTTAATGTTGGTATTAGCAGACATACCTTAACTACGCAACATATTTTTAAATTTTTACGTTATGTTGTTATTTCTTAATTTAATGTTGGTTGAACGGGTAAAATTTTATGAGCACCGATAAATGTACTAATACTCAAACACAAAGGAACCAGTACAAATGATTGAATGGCCGGTTTGATAATATAGGTTGCAGTATTAACTACTATTTGCACTATAATTTCATTTTTCCAAAAATAAAATTAGCAATAAAATTACTAACATTGAAATAAAATTTGATAAACCTACAATGCCAAAAACCATGTACTTTGGAGCAATACTCCTTGTGTAAACAAACGTAGGGGCCACAATGACATTTAATAAGAATTATGTGTACTGATCCAAGTCCTCAAACAAGGCTCTTCCCATATCAAAACCATGTCATACACACATATCTGAGCTCCCAACATATTGAATTTCATATTTTCAAACCCAATTTTAGATTCCAAAAATTCCAAAAAACTTGGAGAGACTAAGTTGCAAAAAGTAAAAAGTTTGATTGTGACTTCAAATGGAATTCGCTTGAAGTTAATCGAATATTTGACCATGCTAATGTATTTTCCAAGCTAACTACAAAGTTTTTATCACTTATCGGCCACGAATAAGTCTTCTCTAACGATTTAGAAATCTCTCCATTACCAGTGGACAAGCGTCTGCCATTTACCCAGGATCGTATACTAGTGTTTTTCCTCAAATGACCTACAATGAAGTAATATCTTTGTTTACTATAAATATTCCATGAAATTTAGTTTCATGTGGAGGGGAGCAACGGAATGGGGTGTATTTAATATAACCATAAAATGGGCTTATTTGTAATTATTTGTAATTTAATTATGTAACACTCATTTGAACAACCAACTCCCTAAACATGTCCATATTCAATGCAAAAATATAATTTTTGCTAAAGATAAGGTAAATAGTGTCCATATAAACGTGTTAAAACTTTCAAGCAATAACAAATATTTTAAAAGTTGAATTTCACATTTGAGCACCGGTATCTGAAACTTCATGTCGGTGCTAGTTTAAGGCGGGGGAAACGAAATTGTTTAAATATTCTAAAACTATATGGAAGGAAAATGAAAACAACGTGGCACCAGTACGTCATATAATGAGCATTGGATTAATTACCAGTGCTCAACATTTAGGAAAAAAATACGCCTTTGCTCTCTGTCCAAATCCATAATCAAATTCGGCATTTAAAGTAACCTCACACAGCTGGTTTTTATAACTTCGGAAACGGTATGAGAATTAAATTGCACCAGATAGAGTACCGGTGCTCAACACTTAGAAAATAAATTGGGCATTTTCTCTCTGTCCAAATCCAAAATCAAATTTGGCATTTAAAGCAATCTCGCGCAGTAAGTTTTTCTAACATAGGAATCGGTATAATAATTTAACTGCACTGGATATAGTACCGGTGCTCAACACTTAGAAAAAAATAGGTCTTCGCTCTCTGTCCAAATCCAGAATTAAATTCGACAGCTGCTTTGTATAACATAGGCACCAGTATTATAATTTATTGGTACCGGTTTCTTTATCGGTGGACACCGCTTAGAAAAAATGGAGCCTATGGTCTCTTTCCAAATATAGAATCAAATTTGGCATTTAAAGTATCCTCACACAACTGTTTTTTTGGTTAATGGCACTGGTATGTGATTATAATAGCACTAGTTTCCATACCGGTCCTAGTGTCATATATATATATATATATATATATATATTATTAGCACCGGTATAATTCACTTATACCGGTGCCTATGTTGAATATATATATATAAACCCTAGAACCCAAACCACCGTCATTTGCAACTTCAACGATGGCGGTTCCGCTCCTTCCCCATTAACGCCATAACTCCCACGTCTTACCCTGCCATTATCGCCATTTTATAACTCCATCCTCTTCCCCATAATTCCATCATTTTCCTCATACCTCTATTTCCTATACCTCCCGCTCGGCCGTCACTCCGAAGCGCAACCGACGAACTTCTCCTCCGACGGTGCTCCACCGTAGTGTCCGTCCGTCGTCAATTTGAAAATACGCCGCCGAACTCTACCGTCTTTTTCATCTTCCTAGGCTTAAAAATCCACCATCTTCATCGTCTTCCCCGACATCGTCGATTTGGAAAGCCACCACCGTACCCCACCCCCGAACTCCAAACCACCGCGTTGTTTGTTTGGTCGTGTACCGGTGATAGATTCGTGTTCTGCCGCCTACCCAACCAAGCACTGCCATATACAAATTTGTGCCCACTGTACATTTTGTATGAAATTGTGATTTTGACCTTATATTCTGGAAATTGAAGGATTTATGTGGTAGATTATTTAGGTTTGAGGTGGTTTCATAATTTTCAACTTCATGCATGTCGTTGTTTTGAAGTGTGGTTAAAGCTTGTTGTTATGCCATTACATTTTCATTATGAATGTACTTTTTTTTATTATGCCTATAAATTTAATATAATTTATTATGAAAATGAAAGGGCTTGAAGAGGTCGATTGATTGGGTTTGAAGTGGCACATGAAAGCCGATTTTTAGTGTTTTTCAACTTCATGCATGTTGTTGTTTCGAAGTGTGGTTAAAGCTTATTGTTATGCCATTACATTTTCATTGTGGATGTAGTTTGTTATTATGCCTCAACTTTTGATATAATTGATTGTGAAATGAAAGGGCTTGAGGTGGTAGATTGATTGGGTTTGAAGTGGCACTCGGTATTCAAACTTGTTAACTTCGTTTGTGATCATTGTAGATGCCCCCTAGGGAATGAAAATCATTGTTTCAACCAAGAGAAAGAGGGGAGTTGCACCACCCAAAATTGATGAACCATTCCCTAGTTATACAATTTTAGGAACCCGGTAAGGACAATGATACAGTGCAATCCTCACCGGATGAAAAGCCCCCGGCCTAAAAGGTCCCAAGGAAGGTCGGGACAGATGATATTTCCAAGGCTGGGGGGAAGCATGGCAAAGCCTTCGACAAATTTGAGATTCGGTCTCAGTGCAATGAGTGGGGTACAACCACATGCCAATCGGTGATGCTTGCGAAGGAGAGGGATCCGGTGCCGATGTCGTTCAATCTATCAGACATGGTCTGCACGAAGAATTGGACCACGTGGAACGCATATTGTAACCATGCATTCTGATGGCGAATCGAGTTTGGGACACACATGCACTGAAATAACGTACCCGCTGACACCAAGGAGGAGGTTTGGAAGGACATATTGGTAAGTTTATTTCATGATAGAGATATATTTTTTCAATTATTAATATAATCAAAGTTTAAAACCAACCATGTGCGTAAAAAATAGTAGCTAACGTCACTTATTTTGTAAATTCAAATGCAGGCGAGCTTCAAGTTTGAGCAGAAATTGACCCCTGCACAAATTCAAAAATTGAAGGAGTTTGTGTACGTGGCAGCCGGCAACGTCCCCCGGAATTGAAAATAAAAAATTGTCACAAAAATACATTAAGCAGGTGGAAGACGACACTAACAAGAAGAAGACAAAACCGTGGGAGAAGTGCAAATGGATTGAGGAAGAGGAGTGACACAGATTCCACAAGATGAGGACTAAATATGAATTCAAGGAACATGTTTATTAACATTTGTGTCTCCAAAGTTCAATTTCATTATTAGTTACTTTTATCAGTTACAAAATACTAACTAGATTATTTTCGATATGTAGAGAAAATCAGTGCGACGGCCAGTGACTAATCAAGGAAAAAGGTTTACACACATTGGAATGGAAGGAGCGATCAATGGGTTACTCGGGAAAGGATAATTGCAAAAAAAGGAAAAAGATAAATCAAAACTTGATGCCTAGGGCTTGACTAAGGAGGAAATTGAGTAGGAGATTGGGAATATGGACTTCACTGTGGACAGATCACTGGTCTACCTCGAGTTCACCAAGCTGGCAGATAAGGCCACATACAATGTAATTTCTCCACATACAATGTAACTCTTTGCCTGGCCTATAACATTTAATCGAATCGAATCGAATCACAGGTTTTTCCAGAAACTAAGAGCAATACCATGCCTACGATGTCCAAGGGGTGGCGAACAGATGGTGTGAGGTGTGGCTTACTGATTATGCAAACATGACTAAAAAAGACCCACAAGACTTTAATTGAATGTTATGTTTGGATTAGTGATGGGAGGATATGTATTAACGATGATATTTCATGGTTTTTTTATTATGTCATTCCTCTATTCATTTTTTCTTCAATGGAAAATTTACAATTTCTTATACAGTTCTGCGTGATTAAATGTAATTCATTTTCCCCGTGGTTGATCCGAGATGGTGCCCAAATTTTAAAAATGAACATGTCCATTTTTTAAAACTGAGCACCGGTAATTTCTTTAATTAAGTACTGGCGCTATAACTTGTAACACGCTGTAGATTGATCTGATATCGGTGCTAGTTTTAAATTTTATACCGGTGCTGAAAAACATACTACTTACTAAGAAACATAAGAACCGGAACAAAAAAACTATTGGTGCCAAAATAAATAAGTCGGTGGTGAATACATAAGCACCATCATTGAATTGGGGTACCCGTGCCCATTCTCTTCATATGCTAATGCATGTTTGAATACCGGTATGGATAAAATTTAGCACTGGTACAGGTAATACGTTGCCCATTATCTTGATATGGTCATGCATTTTCTGAACATCGGCAATTTTTTAGCACTAGTTGTCTTCCAACCGGTGCTCAATTACTAGCACCAGTGCTCTAAACTCTCCAAATTTGCATCGGGTTGCTTAGGCACCGGTATGACATGCGACAAAATACCGGTGCGATTGTGACATACAACCAGTGCCTATCGGAGGGTTTTCCAGTACTGCTCACCATCTGCAATTTGCAAAAAAAAAACTTTTAAAATACAAAAAATCAATATGACCATCAAACTAAAAATTATAAAAAATCAGCAAAAAATGACATAACATCAACGAAAAATCATAAAACATCAACTAAAAATTTGCAGCAAAAAAAAAGATAAATTCAAATAAAAATCAATAAAAAATTGAAAAATCATCGACTGCAACTAACAAAACATCAAATAAAATCATAAAAATATCAACAAAGCTTAAATTATAAAAAAAAAAACAAAATTTAAAATGCAAACATCAACTTATATCACCCAAAAACTAAAAACATCTATTCCTATCATCTAAAGTTCACCCCGAAAATGAAAAACGTCAATATATTGAAAAAACACTACAAAACTTCAACCAAATCACAATTTTTTTTACAAAACATCGACTCATATAAACTAAAACTCATCCGAAAATGAAAAACATCGACATGAAAGAAAATAATAAAAACATCAATAAAAAAGCTACGATACCTCAAGCGTATAAATTATTCACTCTGAAAATTATAAAACATCAACAAATTTTTTAATAATAAAAACTACAAATATCAACCTATATCACCCAAAAAACTACAAACATAAACTCCTAACATTTGAACCTCATCCGAAAAATGAAAAACATCAAATAAGAAAAGGACACTACAAACATCAACTCCTATTACCAAAATCTCAGCCGAAAAATGAAAAGCACCAACATAAGGAAATTTAAAAATAATAAACTACAAAGATTAATCCATGTCACCAAAAAAACTACAACACATCAACTCATATCAATTAAAACCTCATTTGAATAATGAAAAACATCAACATAAGAGAAAAAAAAAGTTACAAACATCAACTAAAAATCTACGGTACCTCAATACAAATATCAATCCATATCATCAAAAAAACTACAAAACATCAACTCATATCAATTAAACTTCACCCAAATAATGAAAAACATCAACATAAGAGGGAAAAAAATCTACAAACATCAACTAAAAAGCTACAATACCTTAATACAAATATCAATCCATATCACAAAAACAACTACAAAACATCAACTCATATCAATTAAACTTCACCCAAATAATGAAAAACATCAACATAAGAGAATTTTTTTACAAACATCAACTAAAAAGCTACAGTATCTCAAGAATAAAAATTATTCAAAAATGAAAGTCATGTAGTGGGATTTAAACTCAGGTTGCTAACCTCATAGTCAAGAGTAATAACCACAACACCAGAAACACATTACTGAATATATACTCAATCAAATATTACTAAAGCTCAACATCTACCTGAAGAACATAAATTCTGGAAAATAAATGTCATGGTGGGATTCGAACCCTTAACCTCATACCTCAATTAAAGAATACGAACCACTAGACCAGAGAACTTTTATTGTTTGTATACTCAGTCAATTACATTAAATCTCAATATATCTCTTTGAAAAAAAAAATTAAACCTCACCTCTCGGACCAGTCCGTCTCCTGTCCGCCGATGTTTGTAAGCATGAGATTCATCTCCCTGTAGCGTGTGGATCTCAGGCTCGAGCTTTTTCTCTGACGTTCTGCAACAACTGTCACCGGAAAATGTCAATTCCTACGCTGCCAAATCGTCGATCGCAGCACCAAAAACTTCGGTGCCTCAGATCCGTTACGATACCGGTACGCCGAAACCCTAGCTCTACCATAGAGCTTGTTGATGAATATGAGTTTAGAACATCCGTCGTCGGTGCCCTAGCAGTGGTCGACAATCTCTCCAATGACGCAGAGCGACGGTGGCGCGAGCAGTGGCTCGGCGTCGCAACGATCTTGCCTGCGGAGGAAAAAGAAGCGTTGTGGCAGAGATGTGGCAGAGTTGTGGCGGTTCGTGGCTGAACTGTGGAGGTTTACACCGGTTACAGATGTTAAATCAAGGAGAAGAATATCGATTGGAAAAATATAATGGAAAACTCTGATATTTTTGTGATATTTATGGCATTTTTATAATTGCATGGTAGGTCCCTAAATTTATTAGTATATTTTTTAAAAAAACTATCCCTAAATGAAATTTCGTATAATTACACAATAAACCCCGGTCTAAAGTTTAGCCTGCATAACAAGACTTTGTGTTTTTTTTTTGTAAATTTTCACTTATTATTTGTAAGAATACTTTCAATGCAAGAGTCAATTAGTTAAGTTTATCTAGTCATGTTATACTAATTGACTTCCAATCTCATAAATCATCATTTTCAATGCAGATGTCAAATACAGATGTCAATTTGGTATGGATAAAAAATCAAAGTGACCCCTTCTTCAAATTGAACTTTTGCACTCATAGGGTTAAAGTGGGGTTGTCACTTCGTCTAGTCAGCAAACTTACCAAAAATGATCAATTTTATATATTTATTCACATTTAATTATTTCAAATTTATATAACTTTAATTTTGTTACACAAATATTTGTAGAGTCCACATCTTGAAAGACGGTATTTCCATAAGTTATGGAAAAACCAAGGTTTATATTTAAAATTAGAAGAAATCAAGATAAAATTCTTTGATTTCACTAATCGAATCATAAACTTATAACTACTGCACGTTGCATAATAAATATTTTAGTATTGCAACTAAAGTACTTTACCTCTCCATAATTCTAATTCAATTCCTTCTTTCTATATGTACATGCAAATACGATCTTTCCCAAAAATTTGCCATCATATAGTAAATTTTTTTCAACTATATATTATATTATTTTACATATTGATTCAATTATATTATATTAAATTTTATATGATTTAAATAAAAAAAATATACGATATTTTTAACACTCGTGCAACTTTAAAATATAAATAATTGGAAAATTTTATAATTTTTTGATTACTTGTATTATTTTTTAAAATAATTTTTAAAATAATTTACAATTTTAAAATAGAATAAAAATATAATTCACGTAGTCCATTATTCAAATTTGAGTTTAATTTAAGGTGGATTAAAAATACTATAATATTTTAATAATAAGAAACTATTGTGACACATCATATCGATGGTTGGTTTATGATGCTTGCATTGGAGACAAAAATTTTAATCATCCATGTCATCAATACTATTTTAGCTACGTTATAGTGAGGTTGTATCATAATCCGCCAAGTGTTTTCCACTTTTGCAGACGATGCTCTTTGAATTGGAGATGCTCTACACTTATATGAATTTATTAAAAGACAGATTATTTCTTAATGAAAAAGTTTTTTATGAGACCATCTTATCAAAAGTTATGATGAGTTGAAAAATTAAGTAAAGTTTTATTAATATATAAAGTATCCCATATTATTTTTCACTTTTAAATAGTTGTACTTAGATCCCCGTCTTAACATAAAATTGGTGAAACCATTTCGCTTAACTCTTTGTATTTCTAAATTGACAAAGTCTTGTATGAGACTGTCTCATAGCGATATTAATGATTAATGTGTAATATAATGAAATTTAATTAGAGATGAGGTTTTGAATACAATTTTTAGAAAGCTTAGAAAATAAGGAGGGATCTAAGTGTAAACATATATTTTAAAGGTATTGGTTACAAATAATTGGGGAATTAATGTTTTGTACCGGCCCAACTATTTACAGTTGAATTTGACATACTATCAAATATCTTAACACAAAGTCTTGTTTTAGGCAAGCTAAACTTTAGGCCAGGGTTTATTGCGCAATTAATAATAATTTCCATTTGGTATTGGATTTAAAAAAATATACTGATAAATTTAGGGACCTACTCTGCAATCATGAAAAGGTTTTAAATACCACAAAATATTTGGATTTCCAATTCTCTTTTCCAGAACGGAATTCTCTCCTCCGATCGGAATTTGTAACCGCCGTCGTTCTGCCGCCATGCCCCTCCGCCACTCCGCCACTCCGCCCCTCCGCCACCGTTCCGCTACCTCCGCCACTGAAGACAATGACAAATCCAGAAGATTGAAGTTCCCAGCAAATCTACACCGCAAGCCTCCGACGAAGTCGTTGCGATCGACATTTCCGTTGTCGGAGCTCGTTTTTCGACGTCGCGGTGGAAGGCGCTGCGATTTCTTGTGGTGGAGCTAGGGTTTGGCATCACAGTGGAGTTAGGAGACCGTTTCATGCGATGGAGCTAGGGTTTGGCAAATATGGAGGGCGCTGCGATTTTCGGTGGCGTCGCACTGTCACCTTTCTATTTTTTCGTCGACAAGTAGAAGTTGAAAAGAACGATGTCGGCGGAAGATGCAGACGACGATGACGTCAACGAATATGCATAAGACGATGATGATGGCGGTGCAAAAGCAGGAGAAAGGCGATGTCCGTGAGATGCACGTGATTGAATGGCGACGACGACGCGCGTGACTTCAAGTGCAACCTGGGGCGGCTGACGGCTGACAGTGACCTTAGGCGGTGGACGGAAGTGGCGCAGTGAGGTTCTGCTTCATGAGGTGAGGTTTAATATTATGTTCTACTTCTTTTTTTAAGACTTGGTGAGCTTTCATAATTTCTTGACTAAACTGTTTGTCAACAATGTTGATTTGGTTTGGTGGTTAGTACTTCTACCGTTGAGGTGAGAGGTCTTGGGTTCAAAACTCATCGTGACCTCTATTTTGAAGATTTTATGTTCTTGATATAAATACTGGGTTTTAATATTATTTGATTGAGCATATGTATAGTAATGAGTCTTTGGTGTAGTCGTTATTGTTGTAGTCTTTGAAGTTAGAGACCTAGGTTTAAATCCCACTAGGTCTATTTTTTGAAGAGTTTTTATTTTTGATGTACGGTAACTTTTTGTTGATGTTTGTAGTTTTTCTATAATTTTGATATTTTTCATTATTCGGGTGAGGTTATATTGTTATGAGTTGATGTTTTGTCATTTTTATGGTTGATATGGATTGATATT
>JAULKM010004905.1:0-15168 GCA_032355605.1 Rubia tinctorum | reverse complement strand
GCCCATTCTGCTCCGGAGTGTAAGGACACGAGATCTGATAATGAATGCCCTTAGTGGCAAAATGAGACCGCAATCGAGTATCACTCTGAAAAACCTTAATTTTGGACGAAAACTGATTCTCTACCAAAGCCTCAAACTGTAAATAAGCATCAACAAAATCCGACTTTCGATGAAGTGGATAAAGGCAAGTAAAACAAGAATAATCATCCAAAAATAAGGCATAGTATGAAATGGGGGAAGGGCCCCATAAGTCACAATGAATCAAATCAAGGATGTGCACAACACGTTTATGGTTCTCAACAAATCCAACCGCTGACCCTTTGCCATTACACATGGGGCGCATGTTTGGGGTGTAGGCAATAATTAAGAAACTGAAATCAAACCAAACTTCTGTAAATTGGAAATGACTGAAGTCGGCGTATGACCCAAGTGAGCATGCCAAAGCTCGTAGGATGCCCGTCCTTTATTCTGCTGCAAATGAGGAAGTAGAGCTGTCTCGCCTCTATCCAATACATAAAGACCACCTTCACTGTGGCCCCTGCACACGACTGCCTTGGAAACTTTGTTCTGAATGACAAAGTTCCGATCATCAAAGGTGACAAAAACATTTAAATCTATGGTTAGTTTACTAATGGACAATAAGTTCTTAGTGATCGCCGGAACAACCAGAACATCAGATAAAATCAAATCATCCAAAATCTTAGAGTCAACAACATGAGAAATCCTAATAGATGCACCATTACCAACAAAGGCATAAGAATTACCATAATAAGGGGTCACAGTCTCCAAACCAGAAGCAGATGACGCCATATGACTGGTGGCGCCGGAATCGATGTACCAATCGGAGGTGCGACTAGTAGGTTCTAACTGCAGAGACGACTGGAAGCTTTCAGCAAGATGGGTAGAATCAGTGCAACGAGCCTGAGAACCAGTTTGTGTAAGAACCCGGTAACAAGTTGCAACATAGTGATCGGGACGACAACACCAAGTACAGTGCGGCCGTCCACGACCAGCCCCAGCCGAGAACTGCTCAGCCAAAGGAAGAAGAGAAGAGGCGGCCGAGAGAAAAAAAAAAGGTTTAGAAATTTTGGAAAGATTTGGACCAGGTTTGCTCTGATATCATGATAGAAGATATTTCCCGTAATGATTTATCATTCACAATAAAAGAGAATAAATAGAGAGTATAAGAGTTAAGGTAGACTAGTTCTAATATAACTCTAAGCTAGTTATTAAGATAAGAATAAATTTAATCTAACTGATTGATTCTAACAGAATTAATGTAAATCAGCAATTTTGAATACTTTCTTCTCATAGAAGCCTGAATTGCACATGAATAATGCTCATGCTTTCGCTTGTAAGGGTGAAATGGCCACAAAGAAATTCGATCCCTTTTGAGTTTTTGAATACTTTGTTGTCTTGTGCTACTGTCTTTTTTTCTTCTGTTTAATTATTGTGATGGAATCAATATTTGATTCAGATATCTAGTTCGTCGCCATGCCTGACTAGTGAAATATGATTTACCTATACTTGAATTTTAACTTTATTCTTATTCATGTTGAGAGATTTAATACTTCTTGAATATTTCATCAGTTTTGAAATCTATTGATATGTTTTAAAATGATTAAAAGTTACTACTGAATTCAAATTATAAAAGTAATAATCAGTGTTAATAAATATCGGATAATGCAAAAATAGAAAATTTGTTTAAATTGATTTTTTTAAAATAATTTTTATTTTTCATTTAAAAGAAAATTTTAAGAAAGCAATTGGAATTACTCTAACATTTATACTTGAATAGTATTTAGAATTAAAATTGAGGATAATAAAAACTAGCAATTTTCTTTAGTATCAACATTTTTTCCCTTATTCCCTACGGCTTTAAATATACTTTCTTCAAGAGGATTATTAATGAATGCACGATAGAAAGTAAATCATGTGAGAAATATATATTTAGTGGTCAAATCAAATTAAGGAAAATTTTAATCCATGCACCATATAATTGAAATTATTTGTTTGGTGCTGTCAACGAAATCATTTTGACTAAACTAAAGCTAAGTTGTATAAAAATAACATAATAATATTATAACATGTTATTGATTTTAATTATTTTCTATATAATCAATCATATTAAAATATATAACTTCTAAAGATATATTTAAAACCATAAATAACTCATACTATATCTATACATGTATCACTACTGACAATCCAAATAAACAAATAATCTAAAATAAGAAAATGTTCGAATTTTTTTATACAATGATAGAGTACTTTTGATGGAAATATGTATGCACATTATTTATTATTTATTTATTATATATGACAAAGTCTTGTTATAGATCAGTTAACTATTAAATGAAGATATTTAATAATTAGTGAGACTAATTAGATCATTTGATATTTAATTTTATTTATTACAATGAGATACACATAATTATGATAACATTTTAAAATGAATTTCAACATATAAATAATTAATTTTCATAAATTATGAATGAAATATTATAAAAATAATAAGTTTTATTTAATATTTAACGATTTCTAACTAAATTAATTATTTCACTTTATAAGTCATATATTTTTTCTTAGAGGACTATACTTTAAAATTTTAAATAAACTTTATTTTTAATTGAAATATAAAACACAAAAATGTACATCATAATATTTTAATTAAAAATATCTCGCAACGCTGCGGTAAAAGGAAAAGTTGTAAAAAATTTAGCGGTGGAGAAAAAGTGACAAAATTGGCTTAAAAAATTCTTCATGTATATTTACACCTATTATTTCTAATACTCTCTCCGTCCCAGTTCAAATTGTAAAGAATTTTTTTCACGCTAATCAAGAAACTTGTCTAATCATTAATATGTTTAATACATATAATAACGACAAACAAAAATTACTTTTGAGAAACTATTTATTATGATGAATCCAACAATATCACATACGATAATATTATTGTTTATATCTATTCAAATATGTGGTCAAAGTTGGACAGTGAATATTGACATAAAGTGAAGTGTTCAGTTTGAGATGGGACAGAGAGAGTATAATTTAGTTTAATTTAATTGATTTTAGTTCAGTTCAGTTCATCTTATTTACTTAAATCTTACTTTATAAATTTTTATTTAATTTATTTATATTCTATTCTATTCTATTAATTAGTTAATTAATTTTAATTAATTAAATTTTAATTAATTTTAATTTAATTTAATTTAATTTAATTTAATTTAAATTTAATTTAATTTAAATTTAATTAATTCAATTCAGATAAGGCAGAAAGAAACGGCCTTATCGATAACAAAATCATATAAAATCTCCAAACGCACCAAGATCTAGTAGGGAAGAAATGTTAAACTATTCGTATGCATTATAATATTGATGATGAGGAACGCCGAGAAAAAAAAATATTTGGTACAAGAAAACAAAAGACAGCTGGTATTCTATAGACGGAAAACAACATACTCCTCGGTCCCAGTAAAAGTTGAACAATATTCTTTTTTATGATTTAAAAAAAATTGTTTGACCATTAATATATTTAACTACGTATAATAACGCCAAATAAAAATTAATATTTAAAACTATTTATGACAAATCCAACAATATCACATACAATAATATTATTGTTTATATATGTATTGACAGTGTTGACGGTCAAATAGTAGTGTGCGACTTATATTGGGAATAGGGAGTACTATATTTTCCAGTATATTGGTATTCCATAGATTAGAAGACTACCAAATTAAAGTTATATTCTCCATACATTAATAATCCGGGTTAGAAATGTACCAATTTGGTTGATTTACGTATAGTCATTCTGAAAGTAGAATTTAGAATTTGAGTGAAAGAATCTAAAGAAGGTAAATGGTTAAAATATTGAGAAATACTGTATTTCTATAAGGTATGAAATATTTATTTATTTTTAAAAATTAAATATATACCGATAACTTGATAACTTGTATTTTATGTAGTTCATTTATTATATTTAATACATTTTATTATATATGTATACATATGTTAACATTACTCTATAAAGTTAAGAAATACTCTATGCAACTTATAAATTATTATCATTGTAGTATAACTTATGAAATGTCGTCCCTACAAATTTCTTGTTCGAAAAAGGAAATCCTCTAAATCATCCATAAACTATTCCGATCCATCAAATATTTTTGTAATGGGAGGAAAGTCTTAGGAAAAGGCCACTTTATATTTTAACTTAAGAATTGTAATTTGAAAGAAAAATTTGTATTTTAAAATTTTAAATTAGTATGTAATTGAATAAATATAATGCATAAGTAAAACAATACATAATACTATCCATAAATTAAGAATAGACTATAGGCCACCCGTAAAGGGACCTTCTCTTTTATAATAGTATAATAAAAATTAAAAAAAAATTCTACAACAGTTTGGGGAACGGAATAAAATTCCACTCATCCCACGCCAGATGAGGCGACTTGCTTGGATATTGAGAGGAGTAAGATGGTGAATTAATCAATGTATGATGCTCTTCTTCACCTTCACATAACGGCAAACTATGTTCTAAAACTTTTGAGTTAATTATTAATATAGAACCAAATTGACCAATTTCTCGAATAAGCCTCCAAATTCTTTATCCCAAACCTATTCTTAGTACTCCCTCCGTTTAATTGTATGTGACACACTTTTTTAGTTGTTTTTGTGAATTTGACACACTTTCCTTTTATGACAATATTCATTCAATTTCATCCACTTATTCTACTTTTCACTTTCTAAATTCAATTTCATCCACACATTTCATTCACCTAAATCCAATCACCTAAGGTTATGATGCCACATCCAACACGGAGGTAGTAGTTAACATGGTACCTATTTTATTACTCCCCGTCCAAAGATTATAAACCTATTTATTTTTTAACAAATTTTAACGATTTTTAACGATTTTTAATGATTATGTTTGACCATCAATAGACATGTATAAATTTGATACTTTATAAAGTCTTAATTTATATCGTCTAATCGTGAAATGTGGTCATTTTATATTTAATATAATCAGTGGAGTAATCTGATATTTTTTTTTCTATTTATTGCAATAAATTTTTCATAGTTTTAATTTTTTTTTAAATATATCTTGAAACATAAATAATTAAAAATTATTGGAATGAGATTTTCTATGATTAGTTTTAAAAAAACCTTTAACTAGTCTAACCAAACACTTTCTCTCCCAATACTTAATTGATATAAAGGGTTGGTAAAGAGTAATGCATTTCATCTTATATCTCATTGTAATAAAGATTTTCTATCCCATTACCTATTAACCTCTAGTAATTATGTCATTTAAAAAAAAAATTGCTTAGACGAGATATATAATACCGTTTGACGTAAAATAGTCAGATTGATGTCGTCCCCTTTTACATTCCACTAAAATTGCATTTTCAATAGCGATTTTAAATCGTGAATATATACACACACAAATCTAGACAGAGCCAAACATACTCATACACACATATTCAGACATAGTGAAATAAACATGACAATCTTATTGAAACGGATTATAAGAGACTACTCTATTCTCCTTGCCAAAGATAGTCCACTTTATTTGTGGTCCAATTTAAATATATAACACACAATAATCAATTTGACAATGTATTGCTTCTATAAAAATATAAATTTTTTATTTATTTACTTTAAAAGTTAAAAGTGTACAACAAATACTTTTCCATTTTCATGGGACAAATCTAACTTTGAAGCCTAGAAATTAATGTTTAGAACTCATTCATTAAGTTTTTCTCAACATTGGGGCTTGATATTTTGGTTGATAGGAATAGATGTGACTCCTACTTACAAAAACGGACCAACTTAAATGTGGTGAAACTAAAAGTACTCCCTCTGTTTTTCTATGTTTGACACACTTACCATTTTAGTATGTTTTTCTAAAATTGTCACATTTCCTTTTATGGCAAAAAGTACACCATTCTCAACCACTCATTACACTTTTTACTCTCCTCATTCAATTTCATCCACACATTTCAACTTGCAAAAAAAAACACATAAAACTATGGTGTCAAACATAGAAAAACGGGGAGAGTATTTGATTGCACTGTTAAAATTCATGAACTCTTCCCCGTGGTAAGGAGTTGAACTATTTGGGACCATATTTCTTTCATTAAAAAATTAAAGAATAAATATTCAAACTGTGACTTGATTTGCTTGTATATTTACTGTCCAAAGTGGATGGTGGATGGATGGAATCTTATTATAAAGTGAGTGAAATTTAAATTAGAAAAAAGAAAAGACCATGATGCATCGGTGGTTTTACATAATGCCGTTGTGTTAGCTAAAAGGAAAGTGACATGTCTTTCTTAAATGCCCTAATTGGGGATTAAAGCGGATTAAAGCGAAAAAGAAAGATTCCTGGTTGTTTGTTAAATGTTCATTATTTTCAGATGGTTACACTATTACATGTGTTTGTATATAAGAGTAGACCAAAAAAAAATTAATTGAATAAGTTGATCTTGAATAATTAAAATTATATTTGATATTAAAAATAAATAAATATTTGAATTGATTAATTCAAGTTTTGATTATAATTTTTATATAAATTTTGATTTTAAAGTTCAGCTCGAAATCCATTCTAAAAATTAAATATTATAAACAAATAACATACGATAATCATATTATGGTGCCCTAGTGTTGATTATTTTATTTTATTTTTGCTTTTCCCCACCTTTATAAAAAAAATGAATTAAGAAAAGTGATATGAGTACGAAGATTTTATTTTTTTTAAGTTTAAATTGAGTTGAATTATATTAAATATTTAAAGAAATTTGAAAATACAAATAATACTAATTTGAAAACTGAACTAACTTACAAATCTACAGATAAGCTAAAAAGAGAAAGTTTCGGGAAAAACGGTATTTCCATAATCTTATGAACAGTCCACAGTGCCTTTTACGCTAAATGTTGTAATTTTTTTATAAAATTTAAATATTGTATTTTAAAAGTTAAAACACATAATAATATATATTTGAATGTGAAAACATAAAAATATAATATAAAAATATAATTTCTAAATTTAGTAGTATATAATTTAACAAATGTAGTATTTAAAGTAAAAAATATGTGATTTATCTATAAACTTATAGACAGACTGTTTGTCAGAAGAACTATTCTACTGAAAATAACCATTTGAAGCGTAGGTCGTGGGATTATGCTTTTTAATAAAACATATAAATTTATAAAAATACATATCCACCTAAAACTTGCTACTCCCTTTGTCCCAATTGAGTTTGCACTATAATCATTATCACGTTGTTCAAGAAATAAGTTTGACTATTAATATCTTTATCTATATTTAATAAAAGCAAATAAAAATTTGATATTTAGAAACTATTTGTTACGACGAATTATACAATATCACCTAATATTATTGTTCATATAAATATTTAAATATGCAGTCAAATTTTAATTAATAATAGTATTAAAAAAGTAAAAGTGCAAAAACAACTGGGACGGAGGGAGTAATTGAGTTACTCCCTCCGTCCCTTTTTTAGTATATTACATAATTATTCATCAAAAAGTTGATGTTGTTTGTATTATAAAAATATATAAATTTATAAATGTAAAAAATATCACATGAGATACCGTTATATTCATTGTAACACATATTTTTAGAATATTTAATTTTTATAACTTATTTTCAAACATAATTTAATATATTAAAATTATAAAATCGTGACAAAAGAGAAAGTAAAACACTAAAAGATAAACTAAGTGAGTAGTATTGTTAAGCTGGATTTCTGTCAGCCTTCATTTAATGTCTTTGACTTTTTAGCCATGTTTTCAGCTCCTTCGCATTTAATTCCTCAGTTTCATTAGATGTGAAACATTTTTTTGACACAGTTTTCTTTTATGGCAAGATTCCTTTAATTTCATCTACTCATTTTATTTTATTTATTTTTAAATTCAAATTTATCCACACATTTCATTCACATAAATCCAAGCATCTAAAACTATATTGTCACATCCAACAAAGCAAGGTAGTATATAAACTTTCTAATTCAGGGGAAGGGCCAAATGCAGATTTCTCCTTATGGGGAAATTCACCATTGTTTAGTAATCCCTCTATTCCGGTCTAAATTACCCATCAATCAGTATCACATTTTTGAAGAAATACTTTCTCCGATTCTTTAAAATTGGTTTCATTTCTTTTGACACTTAAATTTAGAAAATGTTAAACTAGTTGTAGAAAATGTTAAATTAGTGGTAGAAAATGCATTAAAAAGTAAAAAGTAAATTGAGTGAATGAAACAATCTAGAATTTGTCAAAAGAAGAAGGAGCCAATTTTAAAAAAATCATCCCAAAAAAGGTGAGTCATTGTTAAAAAACGGAGAGAGTATGTTTGATTTTTAATATATTTATCCACGTATAATAACGTAAATAAAAAGTTTATATTTAAAAACTAGAGTGAAGTGCGTTTTTAACCCAATGTTTTGGGCGAAAGTCTAAAAGTGCAAAAATAACCCTGAAAATCGTTGACCAAATTGTCAACAATTTGGCCAAAAATTAGTGAAATGACCATAATATCCTCGAGTTAAAAAATTCAAAAATAAAATAACATGAAAAGACAATAATAGCCCTCCCTTCTTTCTTTTTCACTCAGCCTCACCTCTGTTTTCCCTCCATTGTGGCCATCTTCTTTTTTCTCCTCTCCAACGAGCCCTCTCCGTCGCGACCCTCTCCCCTAAACCGCTCGACCACTCCCCCGCCACCAGAAACCTAGCTCAGCGTAACCCTTCCTATCGCGACCCTCTGAGATTTTGAGTGCGGTACACCCTCTCCATCACGGCCCTCTGAGATTTCGAGCGCTCTACTGCAACCCTATCCGCCGTGGATGACTATCTCGCGCCACAGCACCCTGAGATTTTGAGCGCTCCGCCGGAGCGAGAAATTTAGTAGCGGCGAAAATGGATTGGGGAAAATTGGCTGCGGAGAGTTTGGATTGGGGAAGACGAGAAAAGAGAATAGGGAGAAGAGGGAAACATGGTGGCTGGGTTTCTGGGAGGAGGGATTATCTAGTGACGGGGAGAGATTTGGTAGGGTTAGGGTTTTGTGGTGGTGTCGGCAGGGATTTACTGGGCTTGGTGGTGGTGGTCGATGGGACGGGGTGGTAGTGGAAGAGCTGGTGAGGAACGATGTTTGAGGCGGTGGATGGTGAGGAACAATGGTGAGGTGGTGAACGGAGAGGGTTGGTGAGGAACAATAGTGAGGCACCGAACGGAGAGGGTTTTAGGGGTGATGGGGGAAATCGGGAGTAGGCTTATAGGGAAAAATAGGCAGCGGCAGTGGCGGAAGGTGTGAAGAAGAAGAAGTCTAGGAGGGTAGAATTGTCATTACAATGTAGTTTTGAGTCCAGGGATATTTTTGTTTTTTCATTATTAGTTAGCACCGGACTTACATCGGTCAATGACGGAAATTGGCCAAATGGGTAAAACTGCACATTTTGACTAAAAGATATGGTTACTTCTGCACTTTCATATTTTACAAGGTCATTCATGCACTTTCTCAATCTAATAGGGTCATTTTTCACTTTTCCCTAACAACTATTTGTTACAGTGAATTTAACAATATCATATATGATAATAGAGAAAACTACTTGCTCATATATCTAAAACTACTTGCTCATATATCTATTCAAATATGTGGTCAAACTTTGATAGAGAATAGTGTCAAAAAAACAAATGAGTAATTTAAACTGGGACAGAGGGAGCACTCTCTTTGTCATAATTCAAAAGAAGTTCTATTGAAATATATATCCCACTTCGGTTTCTTAAAGACTAAATGACTTACATATAAGGTTTTGGGCCACCTCCAATTAGTGTCAATTGATTTTAAGATGGAAGCCCAAATTACTTTGAAATTTAACATGGTATCAGAGCCCAATTTGAGTTATTAGGCCGATGTGTGGATCCTCTTTAATTAATTTGGTCTGATATGGGTCGTGGAGTGTTTCCCCATTGCACGTGAAGGGGTGTGTTGAAAGATATATCTCACATCTGTTTCTTAAAGACTAAATAACTTACATATGAGGTTTTGGGTCACCTCCACTTAGTGCCAATTGGTTTTAAGATGAAAGTCCAAGATATCTTGAAATTTAACAGGTTCCTCAAGAACCTCCTTTAATAAGGTTTGAACAACCTTTAAAATGAAGAGAAACTGGCATAGACAGATTCTGAACTCGTAACCTCTTCCCAAAGGCGGTTCCTCAAAAATTCAACGGAACCGCCTTATAACAATGCTTTTAATAGAGACTTCTCCACTAGTGTTAATTCCACTTCATATAATCACTGTAGGATATTTTTCATAGGCAGAGTCTTGAGAAAAATCGCATTTCCATAGGCATATGGAAAGACGAGGTCGAATTAAAATTATGAAAAGGTAAAAAGTTTTAGTTACAATATTAAAAATTTACTATGCAGCGTGCAATAGTTATAAGTTTATGACCCGATTAATGCAACCCAATTTTTTTATTGATTTCTTTTAATTTACGTTTTAAACTTTGATCTTTCCATAACTTATAGAAAGATTGTTTTTAAGAGATTGACTCTTTTTCCCATCACTTATAAATTATTATTTATAAAAAAAATCCTATTTACCCAATGCTAAAATTAGAGATATGAAACATCAAATATATAATTTACTTTCAAATTTTTAATTATAATCCAACACTTGTTTTATAAAATTGGAGATTTAGTCATTGTTCAAGTTAGGGGCGAAAGTAGGCGGGTAGGAGGTGGGTTCAACCTCCGTGGATAAAATTTACGGGAAATGCGCGAGTGATTTTAAAAAAAAATATTCATCAACCCCTTTTAATATAATTATATTTTGAAGAAGAAGTATTAACTTATCAGCCCCGCCACATATATATTCTAACCTGCAAGGAAACTAATTCTATAAAAAAACTAACACCTATAAGTATTTCATATTACCTACTATTATATATAACTATTCTTTAAAATATTTCATATTTCTTTAAAGGATATTCACAGAAAATAAGACATAATATTGTCGAAAATATCACTGCTTAATTCTATAATACAGAAAATAAGATATAATATTATTGAAGATATCACAAAATATCTCCCGCACGAGATTATAAATTCATAACCGATTGTTATTTTTTAAATTCTAAATCCACCCGAGTGGTTGTTGTCGTTTTATTCTTCTTCTTAGGTGTTTGGATTTAGGTGAATGAAATGTGTGGATAAAATTGAATTTTGATAAAATGATTTCCCGTAATGAAGTCTGTATTACCGACTGAAATAAATAGAGAGTACAAATGAAGTAAACTAGTACTAGTAGAACTCTAGCCTAGTCAGCATGTCTATCTAGAATCAATCAAGTCTAATTAAATCAATCAAATCAATCAAATCTAATCAGAAACCTGATTTACTCTAACAATTCTGGACGTCTTCCATTAACTTGAAATGAAAGTAATTTTTTCATTAAAAAATACCAAAGGACTAATGAAATTGCACAGTAAGCAACTCTGTAGAGACAAAAAAGGAAGGGTTCACTGTATGTGGCTTCCTATTCTTCTCTTAATGAGGGTATTCCTTGTCCATCCAAAATGAGTACAATCATTAATAGTTGTGGAAGAGATAGTGTTGTTTTGAAGGTTCTATCCCCCTCTTCCAAGCCTATCTTTGCCCAAAAAAATATATGTTGCACGATTAGGTTCCCTATAGATATGCTTCTGTTTTGCACCTGGTGTTGCCATTAGTTGTCCGATCTGTTCAACCGTACTTGAGAATATTACATATTTGATACCTACTTTTAGGTGAAATTACAGGTTTCATTGTGTTTTTTGCAAATTGTTCATAAAATGTTCTCACATTATTATGAAGTGTTCTCAATTTATTCCCACATACGATTAGTCGGTGTAAGTGAGTCGACGTTGAGTCGACCTTTCTAATGATGATGATAGTGCCGCTATTGGGAAACAGGGAATATGGAAAGTAAGAATGATAGAGGAAACAATGAGTATTGTTGAATTGGTGGTGTTCGAAACATGGTGGAGGAGACATTGAAAAAAAAAACTAAAAAAGAGAAGAATTTTTTTTAACCTCAAGCGTCGTTAAATTATAAATTTTTAAATCTCAGAAACTGTTGACGGGCCAGTTAACTTTATTAAATGTGTTATGTCCGATAAAGGAACCAAATGAAAACATTTCATAATTATTTGGGAACCTCTTAGGAGCATAGAGAAAAAAAAAGGAATGAAACTTGAAATTTTCCCTTAATATGGACACCTAAATGTCATTTTCTCAACCGTATGTTGCTCCTACCATTCTGTTTGTATGTTATTGTTAGACCTTTTTTTCACAGCCTTAAATTCTCACACACGGTCTGAACCCATCCTTGAATGGAGGTTCAAACGAAGCCAAGTAAACAAAGTACTCAAGGTATTCATGGAGCACAACTCTAATCTTTGTATATTTATTTGCTCTTTAAACGTACAATGGGTTTTTCTAGTGTTGACAAAACAAACCACCAGATCTACCTGCTGGGGTCTTTGCCTAACATGCCTATTTATAGGCTAAAATTACAAGGGACGCATCACTTGGGACTTGGAACTTGGAACTTTACATCTCATGAAGGTAAGCAGCAAGGACTTGCACTGGTTCACCATCGTGCCTCTTCGCGTTTCATGGTTATCTCCACGGTTCCCTTAACCGCCCATCTTAACCGAGAGGTTGCACCTCTTAGCCTCTTGTTTTTCATGCAACGTTTCCTTCCGAAGCCACCAACTTCCCACCTTTTCATGGTTAACTGTCAGGTTCCCACCGTTTCGCGTCTTTGCCGCACCATTGCCACCATAGCCACATCAACAAGGAAACGCCCAACCATAACCTTTAAACTTGAATACATGATCCCAGACCGCGTCACTTTCTTTTCTTCACATTATTAGGCGAGGCATCAAGGCATCCCGTTTCACAATGGTTCCTTCCCTAATCGAGGTTTCCTTCGTCTTCACGGTTAACCAATGTTTTTCTCTTAGCTACGGTCTTCCAACAAACAGGTTGAGCACTTTACACCCATCCACACACACCCAGCTATGTATCACGGCTTTACCAAAATGGGTGTAATGGTTATCCAGTACCATCTGGACTGCTAGTATGCTATCCAATTGAATCATGACAGTCCCGGATGGACTATATATTGGTCTGCTTGAATTCATGCCTACATCAAACACACTAATCCGTACCACAATGTTGAATATCGCATTTAGCATTTTCTTTTATTCATGTGAGATAATATTAGATCTTATAATACTCAGATGGGTCATTCTTCATCATGGGCTGTAGAAAAGAATCTGATCAGACAAATGAACATATTACCATGGTCAAAAGGGAGATGCGAAATTAACACTCCTTCCGTTCCAACCGAATTTGCACGCTTTTTTTCATCAAATTTCTCAGATCATGTTTAACCACCAATAATTTTAGTTATGTATATGTCCTAAAATTTGATATTTAGAAAGTATATGATACAGAGACTCTAACAATATCTCACGTGATAATATTGATGATTATATACTTATTAAAATTTATGGTCAAACTTGCCTTGAGAAACTTGACAAAAAAAAGTATAGATTCAGCTGGGACGAAGGGTGTACTTTCTTTTCTCTTTTTTTATCCGAGGGATTAACGCTTTCAGTAATCAATTCAAAGTACATTTCTGGGTTTGCACAAGAAATATCACTCAGACGTCTCTATCAAGGAGTAATGTCAGCTTCATTTCTAGTACTGTATACATTTTCAAGGGCATCCATAGTTAGAAATGTATGCCCAAAATTGTGTTCCAGGAGGACCGTCTTTTGCAATCACAAAGAGCTTGCGGTCACTGCAACATTAAACAAACGCTTCAACTTCAGAGCAGTCTCGACATTTGAACTATCCCTCAAACATACTGAAGCCAGCAGGTCACCTTGACTCCAAACCTACGGTACACAATCCATAATAAAACACCAAACAGAATCATGGCCATGGTTTTTTTTTCCCTGCAGAACCAGCTAATATTGACTACATTCTACTTGGGGGGGAGCATCGACAACTTTAAGTAGAAGAATTACCCCTATTGGAAGATTCATTGGACTTCCTCTCTGAAGCAACCTGTTCCAAATATTCTTTAATGGTTTTCCAGTAATGATCACCCCCTGCCAACCACGTATCCATATGCATGCCGGTTGGAAATTCTACAAATAGGCACCGACTGTTGCGTGCAGCTGCTTTTGCATACAGCATCTGCATGTGCACTGGGGGAACCATTTCATCTTGCAGTCCTGATAGGAAAAGAATTGGTTGTTCAATCTGCAGCGAAGAGATCAGGTTAGCATAGGTAAGCAACCAACCATGAATGGCAAAAAAGAAGGGGGAGAGTCAAACACACGAGAAGCTTCTTTATTTGCTTTACTAGTTTAACATAGCTATCAAATAGATGGAAGAGCTCACTAGCAATTTCTATGAAGTTAATGTCAGAAACAGGTTTATGACATTTTGCTCTTCGTTATACACCTACTGCTCACAAATTTCAGCGATTTCAAAATGGCCTTGAATAACGACTTATTGCAATTTCACCACCTTATTTAACTCTGTTCGTGATTCATCAGCCATTGCGGCATCATTATCTGCCCTATATAAAAGAAATTCCCCCGAGATGATCTACTTGAATAAATACTGTGATTACTCATAATTAACAAGGTAAAAGGTAAAGGGGCTAAAGTTATTGGCAGGTAGCTCCACGAAACAATCTCAGGAAAGGATCATAAGTATAACGCATGGCCCCACAATATTCCAGCAGCATAACACAAGTCATACAGTTATTAATCTTGGTAAGGATGAAAAGTTGAATGGAATATACATTAAGCATTATGCCGGGTGCTTGAATATTTTAAATGATGCTATTGTTTGAAGTTTAAGTTTTAAAAAACAAGTGTCTGCTTGCATGGGATCCAGGATATTGTAATGGAAGTCAGACACAGAAAATTATATAGTTAGCCTGATTAATTCCATTTCCATACTCCAGATTCCATGGAAACAAACAGAGGATAAGAGAAATTGCTTTCAACTATAAGGAGTGCAAATCTCAGATGCATCTGAGCATATATGAATATGACTTGAAATTAA
>JAULKM010004894.1:0-15168 GCA_032355605.1 Rubia tinctorum | reverse complement strand
ATCTGTCTCATCGGTTTTTCCCAAACCTACCCATTTTTATATGTGTGAAAAGGCTAAAGGGAAGCGTTTATCTTTTCATTCAAATGATAAACGCGCTGCTAGGGTACTTAATCTAGTTCATTGTGATTTATGCGGCCCCTCTCATATTTTATCTACTAATGGTTTCTCTTACTACGCTATTTCTATTGATGATCATTCCCTACTCTCGTGGTTTTACCCACTGCGCCACAAATATGATTTTTGGGATATTTATCACCGGTTTGAGGCTTTTTTGGAGAACCACTTCTCTTCCACCATTAATGTGTTTCAGAGTGATGGGGGACTGAGTTCGTAAATGGTAGATTATGCTCTCACTTTCAGGCAAAAGGCATTCATCATCAGATTTCTTACCCGTGTGAGCAGAATGGTGGGGCTGAGTATAAGCATCACCACATTGCTAAGATAGGCTTGTCTATGTTATACCACTCTTATGTACCTCTCTCTCACTGGTCTCACGCCTTTGCCACAATCGCTTATACCATAAATCGGCTACCCATTCTTGTTCTTGCGGAACGATCACCATATGAAGTTAATAATGGTCGAGCTCCCATATACATGAACTTCCATGTATTTGGTTGTCGTGTGTACCCTTATCTTCTCCTATATGCAGATCAAAAACTCGCCCCTCACAGTTTGCTTTGTGTCTTTCTTGGATACAACTCCCATAACAAGGGATATCGATGTTGGATCCTAAGTTTGGAAAGATATATGTCTCAAACATGCTTGGTTTGAAGACACTACATTCCCTTATGCCGATGGTTCTACTTCAGTATCTCTATTCTCTCTGGATGTCTACTTTTTTGGATCCCACTCATGCATCAGCTGATATTCCTGTTTCTTCCATGGTGGCATCTCCTCCACTGATTGATCCTGATGGCGTTACTCCTCCTCCAATGTCGTTCTATGCAACATATTCTTCGGCACCATGTTCTATTTGTGCCACTAATCTGCCATCGGCACCCCAACCAACGCCCCCTACATTCCTGCCGACTAGTCCGCTTGCTTAGTCCTCGCCCAACTCGGTTTCTTCTTCACCAATATATTTGGTCAGTCCCACTCCTTCTAACTCTCTTTCCCAAGCCCGAACTCATCGCATGGCCACTCAATCGGTGACTAGAGTTATTCAACGCAAGGATTATTCGGATATTGTTGCTCATGGACTTATGGTGGCTCTGCTTGCTCATTTCGAATCCACTGATTATCGTTCCGCTCTTCAGGATCAGTCTTGGGTTTCTCTATGGATGATGAGATAGTAGCTCTTCGTGGTCAGCACACATGAGACTTAGTTCCTCTCCCATCGGATGTTAACATTGTTGTCTCCAAATGGGTCTATCGGCTGAAGCATCGTCCTGATGGTATGGTTGATTGCTACAAGGCTCGCCTCGTCGCACATGGTTTCTCTCAGATTCTGGGTTTTGACTTTGATCACACCTTCAGTCATGTGGTCAAAGCCTCCACTGTTTGGACAGTTCTAGTCATTGCTACTATGTGTTCCTAGCAGCTTCATCAATTGGGTGTCAAGAATGCCTTTCTTAATGGTATCCTCGATGCTCAAGTTTATATAAAGCAACATGTTGGATACAAGGACCTTGTTCATCCAAATTATTATTGTCGCTTGCAGAATACCATTTAAAGTAAGCCCATCGAGCATGGTTTCAGCGATTCAGCACTTATTTAACTCAGGTTAGTTTCCAATGCAGCTCCGCTGACACTTCTCTATTTGTTCTTTAGAGAGAATCATTGTTATTTTATCTTCTGATGTATGTCGATAACATCATTCTTACATGTAATTATTCGACTATTCTTTGGTAGTTCATTTATCGTACGCATTGGGAGTTTGCAATCAAAGACCTAGGCGCCCTTCACTACTTTCTTGGCTTTGAAGTTTCACCTACTTCATCATGCTTACTTCTTAGTCAAGTAAAGTATGCTCAATGTATTCTCTATTGTGATGGGATGTCTGATGTTGTTCCAGTATCTACACCATTTGTGTTAGGCTCTCAGTTGCATAGTTTTACTAGTCCACCATTTGGGAATCCGACTTCGTATCGTTCTCTAGTTGGGGCATTTCTGTACCTGACCATCACTCGTTCAAATTTGGCTTTCTTGGTCAACAGTGTCAGCCAGTATTTTCAGGACCCCAGAGACAATCATTTTTCTACTGATACATGGATTTTGCGCTATGTTTGAGGTACACTCCACTTTGGTCTCACTTTTTGGTTTGCTAGTTCTCCTGAGGTGTTGGGGTATTCTGATGCTGATTGGGCTCACTGTTTGAAGACTCACCAATCCACCTATGGATATGCTATTTTCTTGATGGGAGTGCCAAGAAACAACCCACTCTTTCTCATTCCAGCACCGAGTTTGAGAATCGTGCCCTAGCCAACACTGCTTCTGAGGTTGTTTGGCTTACTCACTTTCTCCAGGATCTTTGAATTCCTTTTTCTGGTTCTCCGTTCATGTTATGTGACAACAATAGTGCTATCTTCTTGGCTCAAAATCTAGTTGCTCACCAACGAGCGAAGCACATCGACATTGACAATCACTTTATTAAAGAGTTGTTCGGGAAGCTGCGAGTTGAGAGTAGTCCAGCAATCTGCGAGTTGCTCATGTTCCTACTTATTTTCAGATTGCGTACATCTTCACTGAATGGCTCTCTCATCCACTGTTCAAGTTCTTCAGGTCCAAGCTCTGTGTCGGCGAGCATCCGACGCTTCACTTGAGGGGGGTGTTAGAATAAGTCAAGTTGATGATTAGCTTTGATTTGTTATGGATTGAGTTACTGACTATACTAGAGATATACTATTACAAGTCTACCTTTGTATTCTATTTATTCTCATCAGTAATACCGAAATCATTACGAAAAATCACTCTTTCAAATACAACCATCAATTTCACATGTAATGCTCTAAAATATGAAAATCTATGTTCTAAGTACATCTTCTTCTGCAAAAATCTCAACCCCAAAATTTTTGGATTTGTTGGGGAACTATTAGTTTGGTATTTAAACAACATTAAGTCTTCCCGATCCCCAAAGGTGCTGGTTGCTCTGTGTTTTGTGCATCTTCACATTCCTTGTTGATTTTTTTAAGAAGGGTCGATGCGGAAGAATCTCACGAACGAGAAAAGGCAGCATTTGAGAGAGTTTTTGTTGAAGAGTCATGAAAATGGGAAGCTTCTACATTCGAAGATGTTAGGGCGGCATCCATCTTTGGTTGTAGCATAAGGACAGTGAGTATAATCTGAACTCTTACTTGAGCTCAAATGGCTTAAGGTCGACCACTTGACTTGCGTCATCAGATGACGGGGCACCCTCCACAGAATAAGAAAGAAATCAGCCTCGATGCTTTGGGTGTATTACCTGCAATCAAAAGATGCACAATAAGAGGTACAACAACAGCACTACAGATAAGAAAAGGCAATGTTCAAAGAGCATTGGCATCGAAGATAATCAGAAGTCATACTAACATCATAAAACCAGCTCTCACCGAACACAACAAGGTAACACGTATGACTTTTTGTTTTATCAAAGCTGGATGCACAACTTACATTCACATCGATGGACCATATGATTCATATTGATGAGAAATAATTCTATTTAAGCCAACCAACAACAACGCACTTGCTGGCCCTGGATGAACTAAAGTCGTACCGTACATGTAAACACAAGTCCCACATTCCAAAGTTAATATTTATATGTGCAGTAAGTAGGCCAATATGGGGGAAGATGGTCGATTGTTATTTTATGGGAAATTTGGAATATGCCCTTTTATCCAAGATCATATTGTAGTTAAAAACAACAAAAACAGGCCAGCAGAGATAGTAGAAAAAGTTCCAGTACCAAAAATCATAAGGGATATCACAAGAGATAAAATCATCATGGAAGTTATCCTCACAATCAAAGCAAAGTGGCGAGCACACATTATGGACAAGTTCATACACATTCGAAAAGATAATGCTAGGTCCATATATTCAACCATGACCCAGAATACAGGATAGTGGCTGAAAATGATGGTTTTACCATAAACCTAGTCAGCTAACCAGCAAACTCACCAGACTGTAACATCCTAGACCTAGGGTTTTTCAATTCCATCCAGTCCTTACAACAGGAACATGAATCATCTGATGCATAGGAGTTAATGGCAGCACTACAATCAGCACATGACAGAGAAATTGCAACAACTTTGAATAAGGTGTTCATCACACATCAACAATCAATGATAGAAATCATGAAAGCACGTGGGTTAAACAGGTACAAGATGTCTCACATGAACAAGAATAGACACATAAGGGAAGGTACTCTACCAAGATAACTACAGGTTAGTGAAGAGGTGGTAAGGCTCAGTATTGAGCATCTAATCAACAAAAGGGCAATAGATGAAACTATCATTTCATTGATGCATGCCCTAGGATATTAATCATAAATGGACATGTACTAATAATTTTAGGGGTTGGTAAAATGGCATATTTTTGTGAGCCAAGAACATCCCACTATTGGTGTGAAAGGGATGCTCCATGACCAACCTCGGTTAAATGTACATTTCAATAATGATAATAACCTTTTTAATCAATGTGTATGAATCACAATTTATTTTATGATAATAAACCACAGTGGCAACAACAGGGAAGGCTCAGAATCAATCATCAAAACAGGGTGACACATAACATGGGCAGGGAAGATGCATTCCAATTTCAAGCAGGCTACATCAGAAATGAAATACAAATTTCATCAAGGCCATAACATAGGCATGGAAGATGCATTCAAAATAGGGGAGGCCACAACACAATATAAGCACACATTTCATCGATACCAAGCATCAAGAAAGGTCTCTCGTACATAACATAAGCAGAGAATATACAGTCTGGAATTAGGAATGTCACAATAAAATTCAATAACATAAATAAATCACATATTTCATCGAGCCCCTGCATAAAGTAGGGATTCCTCGCATATAGAAAATAAAGAGCACCAACAAGCCTCATGCTTAAAAAATGAGAGTCTGGAACAATATCACCTGATTTGAAGACATCAATATGTCTTCAAGACTTGAAATTACATGAGGGAAGATGCTTAAGGGTTTTGTTCCATTTTTATGTCATTTTATATTTTCAATCCGAATCACTTTCACTGTCTAGGGAAGCATCATTCATGGTCTACATTTGCAAGCACATTAAAAATACCCATTAGCAAAAAAAATGAAGCCAAAACATCAACGGCAAAAGGCAAATCACATAAACACTAATAGGGGAAGAAGTGAGACTTGTCTTTTTTGGGCCATTTCAATCTTTCATTTCACATCAACATAAGTAGCTAGGGAAGAAACCTTCAAGGACTGTATTCGCAAAGAAAAATAAACCACAGTTAGTCACAAAATAGTCCGAATGACCCACTGTTGCAAAGTACAGATTTATTTAATTGGAAATTTATGGAAATTATGCAAATATGGAATTATTATGTTGCAACATCAAAGAAGGGAAGTTTTTTATCTATGGAAGGTTGAGTTGTAATCGGAGATGATGAAGTTTCATCAATGGGGTTTTTTATTTCAAAATATATCCATTCCTATATTTATGGAATTCGATTGGATTATGGAAATTGGAATTGGCGTGATAAATATTCCTTTCGGTTGAGATATAGATGAGATATTCTAATTCCTTACTTCAAGGGATTATATTTGGTAATTCCTATATTCAAGATATTATATTTGGTAATTCCTATCTTCAAGAGATTTGATCATAATCAGAACATTATGTGGAGAGGAATTTCTATGCACCCAGAAATTGATGCGTGCGTGAATTTAAATAGAAGACATTTTGGTTGAGTTACTTACGGATTTAATTAGAGAAAATCTGTATTCAAATTTTTGATATTCAGAAGTAGCCGAGAGCTTTGAGTCTGTATTCCAACATGATCAAAACATTTTGATCAAAGTTCAGAATCGTATACCATAATTCCTCAAGAAAAGGAGATCCAGCGTCAATGAGTTTCGAGGTCAGAGGGAGACTGATTAAGGCGTATCGGTTGCAAAGAATCTTGTAAAATCCACACGTTATAATAAAAGAGATAAATATAGTTATATGGTGTTCATTGTACTCTATCATTCTGATTAGTGAAACTATTTTTGAATTGGGTTAGGCCCCGCAGATGTAGGTGAATTTCACCTAACTGCGTAACCAAGTTTGTGTATTCTTGTTTTACTATATTACATACTTAGTTAGATGAATGATTTTGGAACATAGTTGTGATAATAGATAAATTTAGGTAAAACCAAAATTCAATTGGTATCAGAGCTAAGTCAATTACTTTTGCCTTAGTTGTGTCAAGGAAAGTGTGATCCGATTTTACCATGACGACCAAAGAAGGATTTTCAGTGTCTCAGTCACCACTACTGGAGAGAATGAACTAAAACTATTAGAAGGTGCACATAATATTTTTTATCAACTCACTTGATGAACTAGCATGACATTTTGTGGAAACATAATAGAGACTCCCAACTGAGGATGCAAAATCTAGCTCAAAAGAAAATGAGGGAGAACCAAGTACAAAGAAGCTTAAACTCAAAGGCAAGTCAACTTGGACTCTTGATGAACTGAAAGCTTCAATGGCTAACTCCAAAGCATTGAATGCTTTTATCACGGTAGTGGATGAAAGTCAGTTCAAACTCATCTCAACTTGTTATCAGTCAAAGAAAACACGGGATAATCTGCAAAGAGTTCATGAAGGAACAAGTCGTGTATTTGACTCCAAGATTCAGATGTTGGCCACAAAATTCAAAGAATTAAAGATGGAGGTAGATGAGACTATTACAGTATTTAATGGGAAGCTGAGAGACATATACAACAAGGCTTATTGGCTTGGCAAAACTTGTGAAGAAAACCCTGAGATCACTTCCTCGAAGATTCTAATTGAAATTTTCCGCCATTGAAGAATCAAGATATGTGTCCACTGTGACATTAGATAAACTAATGGGATCTTTGCAAATATATGAGATGACTCTGGAACCACCTGCAAAGAGAGCACAAAAAATGGCTTTCAAAGTTTCTTCATCATCTTTGCAAATATATGAGATAATGTTATTGAAGAACTTTCATTTATCACTAAGAATTTCTCGAGAATGCTGAATAAAGTGGTGAATAAAATATCACAAGAGAAATTTGGTGGAGGTGGAAATAGAACACGAGCACAAAAATTTGGGAATAATCGAGGAACACTATTCGAATGAACCAAACAAGAGCTCTTACAAAATCAGAATGGTGAAGCAAAGTAGTCTGGAAGGATTCAATGTACAGAATGTGAAGGATATAGACAGATAAGGCTGAATGTGCAAGTACGCAAAAAAATCAAGGAATGTCGTATGTAAACTCATGGAGTGAAGAATAAGAAGAGGAAGAAGAAAAGGATCTAACTAGAAACTATGTAGCATTTAGTGCAAAGATTCATGATATGATGGAAACTGTTGTTCATGATATGTAGTAAAATTATTCTTTTTAAAAGGAAATGGTAAAAGTATTCTGGTTAGAAATATAATGAACTAGTTGTACTTTTTCTTTACTAATATTTTTGTAGTTAAATAAAATTGATTTTGATTTACATTGATAAAAATATATTATAATTTTGTTTACTAAATAAATATTAGTATGATTAAAAAAATGCATTTTAGAGAAAATCTCCCATTAGACCAACTAACGGTTAGACCATCATGAAAAATATAGTTTCAATAACTTTTAGGGTTTCAATTATAATTATTTATACACTGCGATACATAGGACCGAGGAGATTTAGGCTAAGGAGGATGAATGAATGGCCTAAAAGGTTTAGTATCTTAAGCTCCTATGTTTACAAAGTTGTACAAGTTTTTTACCCTGAAGTGTCTAAGAATTTGGAGAGGCTTAAAAATTTACCCCTTGTTGTTATTGAAATTACTGATGATGATGATGATGTGGATATGGAGATAGATGAGTTAGATATTTGTGGTGCAACTGATGTTCAAACATTAGTGCAAGATGAGGATTATGACCTGGGTGGTGGATATGAACATGTTCCAACACCGGCTGAAGATGAACCTGCTAAGATGGTTGAAGAACCATAGCAGGAACAACCTGCTGGAGTAAAAGAGGATGATGCCCCTGAGATGGAGATAGGGAGAAATGAGTTTGTCGCTGAAGAGTATGTCCCTAGTGATGTTCCAACATCATATCAGCAAAATACTGAGGAAGATGAATTTAAGGCAGCTAAACTCAGCCTTGATGATGTTCCAACATCAGCCAGCAGGATGATGAAGCACTTGATGTCTTAGAGGTTGATGATGTTCCAACACAGGAACAATCTGTGGAAGTTGGAGCTGGTTCAGATGATGTTCCAACACAAGGACCAAATGTTGAAGACATGGTTAATACTAGTGATGAGGTACCGGAGGAGTTTGTTCAAACTCTTCCAAGAAGATCAAAGAGGATGGCTGAAGAGGCAGCTGCAAAAACAGTTCAGCTTGAGAAGAAGAAAAAGGTGAAAAAGGGAAGTTGGCCAGAGTTCAAAGAGAGCTTTATCTGCAAAGAATGCTCTGAATTCATACTTTTACGATGCAGATTGTCAGGATAGCTGGGACACCATCAGTAGGAGGAACATCATGGTAGAGAGACCACTGGACATGGAATTATATAAGAGAAGTGTCTTTACAACCTTTCTTAATTATTTGGGGTATACTGCTGTTGTTACAGTATTTAAGGAATATAACAGAGAGCTGGTGCGGGAGTTTTATGCCAATGTAATAGAATGAATATTGGATACAGATTCTGAGTGGTATGACTGGACTTATGTGCATAGCAAGGTTATCATTTTCTCTATTGAGAAGATTAACAGAGTCCTTGGATTGACCGCACCAGACTTGTGGGTCTATATGTTGAAGATTTGGAGCTGACAAATGATCATATTCTGACAAAGATCACAGTAGGCTTAGAGACTAAATGACCAGAGCATAGTAATGCAGTTATGTCTAGCCTAACCAGCAGTATTTTTGCTTGTCTCAGATAGCTATAAACTGCTAGATTCCATCTACAAATACCTCTGATCTAACTAGAGAGATGGCCAAGTTGATGTAATATGTTTGAAAGAAGATTCTCGTAAACCTTGGGAGGATTATTCAGGAGAATATTCTATTTCAAGTCGTGTCTTCAAGGAAGAAGAACTCTCTGTCACATCCCTGCATCATCATATATCTAGCCAAATCAGGAGGAGTAGAGGTTAGAGATGATGATATGATTATTGCTACCACTGTTGTTAAAGCAAATTCTAGGAATTTCTCTACCAGGAAGATACACGATCTTCTTTGGACCGGTTCAGAAGCTGGAAGCTCCTATAGTGAAGCGGCAAGGAAAGAAAAAGAGGCTAAGAAGTTGTTTGTGAAAGAAAATATTTCTACACTTCAAGCCCAAATTGCTGCATTGGAAGTAGAATTAGCCCGACTGAAGGCTGACAATGAAGTCTGATTGTCTGATTTTTTTTTTTGCTTTTCATATCTAAAATATGTTTATTTATGACTTTGGCATGTTTATGTCCCCAAGGGGGAGTATTTTGTATTTCAAGGGATATTTTTTGGTTGTCTGGCAGAATTGGATTTCTTGTTGAGTATTTTGATGTCTCGGATTTCTAGTACTTATTTGATTCTGATGGATTGTTGTTCCAACATGGCATTCTGGATGATATAAGAACTGAGTGTCTTTTTGATGATCCAACATGGATGTTGAGGTATTATTATTTTGGAGCTGTGGAATTTATGGGGGGGGGGTTTAATTTTTTGAGCTCATGTTCCAACATTCATAGTGATTTATCATGATCATTCTATTTGCATAGTTGTTGATTTGAAAGTCCAAAAGGCCGATGGGTCTACAAAATGGCAAAGGGGAGATTGTAAAGTCCATATTTATTTAAATGAAAATTTGTGGAAATTATGCAAATATGAAATTATTATGTTGTAACATCAAAGAAGGAAAGTTTTCGATCTATGGAAGGTTGAGTTGTAATCCAAGATGACGAAGTTTCGTACATGGGGTTTTTTATTTCAAAATATATTAATTCCTATATTTATGAGATTGGATTGTAATTATGGAAATTAGATATGATGTGATAAATATTCATTTCGGTTGAGATATGGACGAGATATTCTAATTTCTTACTTCAAGGGATTAGATTTGGTAATTTATATCTCCAAGAGATTTGATTGTAATCAAAATATTATGTGGAAAGAGAATTCTATGCACACAAAAGTTGATGCGTGCGTGAGTTTAAATAGAAGACATTCTGGTTGAGTTACTTACGGATTTAATTGGAGAAAATCTGCATTCAGATTTTTGATATTCAGAATTAGTCGAGAGCTTTGAGTATGTGTTTCAACATGATTAAAACATTTTGATCAAAGTTTAGAATTATATACCTTAATTTCCCGGGAGAAGAAAATTCAACGTTGACGAGTTTCGAGATCAAATGAAATCTGACCAAGGCGGATCAGTAACAAGGGGAGCTTGAAAATTCCACATGTTGTAATTAGAAATTATAAGCATAGTTGTAGGGTGTGCATTATACTCTATCTTTCTTATTAGTGGAATTATTCTGAACCGGGTCAGACCCAGCAGATTTAGGATAATTTCACCGAGTTGCGTAGCCAAATCTGTGTTTCTATTTTACTTTGTTACATACTTGGTTAGATAACAAATGTTGGAACATAGTTGTCATAATTATAAATTTAGGTAAAACTGAAATTCAGCTGTAAATCGTAAAACACTCAAATCCTAAATAGATGAAATAGAACATATCTTTTTTCGGCCACTGTGGTAAAAAAAAGAAGTCGATCTAGGGTTTCCGCCACCTCGCGCCACGATTCTCCCTCATCCATGGAAACAAAAGATAAAGCATGGTGTTGCTTCCATGGGAGGTGTCCTTTGGGTCATTTGAAGCACCAGAGTCCCAGGGGAAACGCCTTGCCTCGGCGACAAGGCTTAAGATAGCATCAACGGCAACAGTGCGACTACGGTTTAGGCTCTCGACCCCCAAACAGTGGTCTTCGTCGCGATTAAAATCAAGAACATCAACATGCAAGTCGTCAGTGAGTGGTTTCACATCAAACTCACCGTCTGCGGCACAAGATTCCACCGGATCTGGGACGGAGGATCATTTATAGTGATCAGGGACCACCGATTCCTCGAGGGTGGAGTCAGCCCTCCAGGCGAAGGTGGCATCATCTGCCTTCATCTCGAGAACATATTCCGACTTACTTTAAGTGTTGGAAACGCAGCACAAAGAACACCTCCCGCATGATTGGCCAGAGGATATGGTGGAGATGACATTTAGACCCCCCCAAATAGGCACTAGGAATGAACGATCTCAGAAAAAAGGCTCAATCGTTGAGAAAATTGAGGAGGCTGAAGATAATAAAGAGCCATACTTTCATATGGTAGAGAGAGGGGAGCGTATGAGAGAAGTAGAGAGAATATGGGTGAGTTGAGTGTGTTCAATGTGAGCAGGGAAATAATTCAACGCATGTGAAATGGGCAGAAATTTTCCATTACCCAAGATGCATTGATTGGGCAAGAGAAATAATAGTGGAGATGATAAGGATGAGTTTAATTTTTTAAATAGAAACAGTTGGAGTGGTTTCTATATTAATGTGTTGAATATTTTTTGTTTGGGGTTAAGTGAATTAGGGTTAGAGTTTATTGGGTTAAGTGGTTATGGTTTGGACTGAATTAGATGCAAGTATAATGGGCTAAGGGTAATACATTAAAACGGGTAGGTTTAGTTCAGGTATTTCATGGCCTTTTTTTGCCAAATGGGGTAAGAAAAAAAAAGAGTGCAGATTTTTCTGCACAAACATAAAAGGAAAGTGTGCAGATTTGTTTGGGACGAAGAGGGTACTTTTAACACATCATGTCATCATTTAAAATCCATCCCGAAAATTTTTGCCATCATTTGCAAATCATTCTCAGTGATATGTATAGAAGACTTATTGACACACCAAGAGTAACAGGAAAAAGGAATGACAAGCTAGAAATCCTTCAAAAGAGAATTGATTCATTTCAGATACACGCAGCTGGGGCAAGGCTTCTATACTCAGCTTCAACTAAGGAGTTTGATTCAATTTGAGGGTTCTTAATAATACCTTTAGTAGTGTATCATCATTATTATCACGTCTCAACTTCAATCCATCTCGTTCAGTGCCCCTTCAATCACTCTCCTGCTTCTGTATTAGTACTTCTCCGTAGGTCAATTCCCTTTCTCCGTGCCTTCAATCTATTTATGTTGCTTACCAATCTTATGAGTGGCAAGCTCCTTGAGCTACCAACTCTAGCTATCCATAAAGTTTGGAAGAACACATACTGAGTGTATAATCACCCCCACAAAAGCTCTTTAACTATCTTGTGTACTGAAAAAGTAATATATTTTATCATTATTATTAATTATAGAATAAATATTTTATGCTATTATAAAAATAGAAAATAGTAAAAAAAACATATAACTTAATCAAATAAGTCTTGTTTCAGGCCGATTTACTACTAGATGGGGTCATTTTGTAATTAATGTAACTCAAGGGGTGATTTGATATTCGTTTTTGCTTATTGCAACTACGTTCTTATAATTTTGAAAAACTTTAAAATGTATCGCAATGTATAAATAATTATAATTGAAACCCTAAAAGTTATTGAAACAATATTTTCCATGATGGTCTAACCGTTAGTCGGTCTAATGGGAGATTTTCTCTCAAATACATTTTTTAAAATCGTACTAATATTTATATAGTAAAAAAATTATAATATATTTTTATCAATGTAAATCAAAATCAATTTTATTTAATTACAAAAATATTAGTAAAGAAAAAGTACAACTAGTCCATTCTATTTCCTTTGTAGATGTTTCAAGTTTTTTTTCCTGATGTTGGTATTTTTCATTTTTCGGGTGAGTTGTAGTTGACAAGAGTCAATGTTTTGTAGTTTTTTGGGATTATATTGGTTGATATTTTTTTTTGTTTTTTCCCCTCCCATGTTGAGATTTTTTATTTTCTCGGTGAGTTTTAGGTGATACGAGTTGATGTTTGTATATTTGGGTGACATAGGTTGGTTTTTTGTAGTGTTTTTTTCTTATGTTGACGTTTTTCATTTTCTGGGTGAAGTTTAGGTGATAAGAATTAATGTTTTTAGTTTTTGGTTGATGTTAGTTGATTTTTTAAGGTTTTTTTTTAAAAATGATAATTGAACCTTTGTTGATGTTTTTATGATTTTAAATTGATATTTTGTTAGTTGTATTCGACGTTTTTTCAATTTTTAATCGATTTTTATTTATTTTTATAATTGTTTTTGTTTTTTATTATATATTTTCCTCTAATTTTTTAGTTGATGTTTTATGATTTTTCGTTGATGTTCTGCTATTTTTTGCTGATGTTTATAATTTTCAGTTCGATGATCATATTAATCATTTGCATTTTAAATATTTTTCAATATTTTTGATTTTTTTTGCAGATTGCAGATGGCAGGAAATGATGGGAAAACTTGGACTAAAAAGTCTCTGAAAAAATATTAGCGACATGTCTTTATAAAATTATTAGAGATAGCTCATTGTAAAATTATTAGAGATAGGTCTCTGGATCTAGAATATAACTGGAATTGCATAAAGGAATCTGCCTAGAATTTAGGGTGCCTCACAGGAGACCATCTTAAAAATTAATGTTTTGTATAATAAAATAACATATATTTATATTAAAATACTATAACTAGTATTTATAGTAAAAATTATGAAACAACAATATTTATTATTAAATTTTATTTTTAAAGGAAATTTTATTTTTAGTAATATTCAACTATAAAAATCAAAAAAATTATAATCCTATTTCATTAGTGCTATTAATTTTCTTTGTCTACAATAAATTTAACTTAAAATATAACGATACTATTTAATTTATTTATTCTCTTAAAATGTAGCAATGCATATATGATTAATGTTCTGCCCAATTCATTTGTGTACGAGACTAAAATCTTAAAGAGTCCGTCTCTTGAAAGACGGTTTTTCCATAAGTTATGGAAATACCAACATTTAAAATGTAAATTTGAAAAAATCAAAATAAAATTTTCGTGTTGTATTAATCGGGTCATAAACTTATCACTCCTAAATGTTGCATACTAAAATTTTAATATTACAACTAAAACCTTTTACTTTTCTATAATTCCAATTCAACCCCGTCTTTCCATATGCCTATGGAAAGACGGTCTTTCCCAAGACTTTTCCAATCTTGAATAACGGTAATTATACTATATATTTTTCCAACAATTGAGTATTCAAGAAATTGGAGCGTTTACGAATGGTACAAAATGTGTGAGTAAAATAGTTTTTTATTCTTGTTTGTTTAGAAAATATGGGAAATCGGAATTCCAGGATGAGGGTAGAGCAAGAGAATCCCAAACCATATAAAAAAAAAGAATGATTATAGAAAATATTTTAAGAATTAGAAATTACTTAGAGCTAAAATTATATAATTATAATTAATTCTTAAATATAGATCCAAAATTTCTAGATGCGTGTCATAAGATAATATACTATGTTTCATTCAAATTACATGCATTTGGGCTTTCCTAACCCGATTTGCCCTTTCAAATACCAACATTGAACTTGCCGGGCTAATCGTCGGAGATGGTCATCGACACAATCATTAGGGCTGAACTAATTTGAATCGATCGGTGTCCGTCGGCCACTTAAAGATTCTTCCATTGTTCGTCAATCATATTCCGTATGTGTTCTTACTCTCGGTTGTTATTTATTCATGGTTGCCCAGATTTACTTTATATGCGGCATATCACCTGTTCCGTGCTACTTAAAGAGTGGCTCTTTTTGGACCTGATGTGTTTCTGCTTCCCTTGCTTGTTGTTTTTGTTGGTGGTGCTATGAATTGGTGGATTTATGTTTTCTTGTTTTGAGCCATTTCAAGACAATCGTTGTATCTGGAAAAAAAAGTTTTGGTTTTTGGCTTTCTTTGAAATTATGTTACATATGCTTCAAATGTTACTTCGATGTTGCAAAATATAGTTGTATTTTGGTGACAACTCTATTAACAAATTTGCAGTCAAAATCATGGTCCCCTTGTTTGTTGATCT
>JAULKM010004884.1:0-15168 GCA_032355605.1 Rubia tinctorum | reverse complement strand
ATCATTCTTCATCCTCTACTTTGCTCTCCTTCTTCACTTTATCTTCTACCACTTTGTAAGTGGCCTTCCTTCTTCTATCATTTTTGTGAATGGCCTTCTTCAATGATAGTATCAAAATAAGCTCACATGTAAGTCTTCAAATCTTCAAAGATAGTTTTCAAAGTCTTCAAATTCCTCCAACAATTCCCTTGTTAAACAAAATCCTCTAGAAGAGTAATAAAACCACAAAGTTGTTCTTAACTCTCCTTAGAGAATTTCAAGGAAAATTGCCACACATAGAGCACAAACGTTAATCCAAAATGTCCCAAAATAACCATAAAAAATGGACACACCACTGCCGCCATGATTCTCACGTGCCGCCAGCCGATCTCACTGTTGCTGCTCTCGTGTTGCCGATAAGTTTTTCCGTAGTTGCTGCTCCATCCTAGTTTATCAGCTAACTCATTCGTCCAATGACATTTCCAATCTTGCTGTGTGTTTGGTGCGATTTGATTTTATTTTGTGCTTGGATATGTTCTTGCTCATTTTTTATGACGTTGATTGTGCTTCCATCGTTAATCAGTTGCATCACCATCAAGGTTGATGGTTCCAACTATTCTCACTGGCTTACTCAAGTTACTTTTGTTTTACATACTGTTAAATTGATTGGTTTTTGTTTATGGATCTGCTCCTTGTCCCAATCCTTCTAGAGTTTTGCTTCTAAGGAACCCGATGGCTAGGTTTCCGAAGTTGTCGTTGCTCGTGATGCTTGGATTCAATCAGATCAGCTAGTCCAAGCAGCACATATTTCATCCCTTAGTCCATCTTCTATGTCAGTAGTTGATGGTATGGTCATTGTTGCTCAGGTATGGGAGGCTTTAACCACTAAATATCAGAATAATTCTTGTTGTTTGTCTCATTTATCTCTGTGACAGCTTGTATGACATTCATCAAGATGATCCATTTTTTTAGTATTATTACTCTCGTTTAAGGACATTCTTGATGAATTGCTTGTTCTAGGTCATAAGCATGATGATGAGGATATTTTATACTGTTTTGCCGTGGCTTGAGAGATAAATTTACCCAGTTTTTATTAGCCCTAATGATTAAGGACCCGTTACCACCTTTGTTTACTATTGTGGCTGATGCTGAGGCTTTAGAGTTTTCTCTCAAAGCTTGCTCGTCTTCTTCTTCTGGACCAGTCCCTGTTGCATTCTCTGCTACTCCACAGGAGTCCGAACAGCCCAACCGTGGCAGGGGAGACTGCGACTATGGATGAGGGAGAGGGGGTTGTCGCAATCCATCGATGGCCGGTGGTGGTCCCCCACCACGAGGTGGCCCCGTGAGGGCACCTATGTGTGCTAATGGTGTCATTGTCCTGGTCATCTCGCTGAATACTGCTATAAGCTTTCCCATATTTCTTGCGATGATGTTGTAAATACCGCAGACACATCTCAACCACAACATTATCAATAGTATAATGCAACCCCTGATTGGTACATGGACTCGGGTGCTACCAATCACATGTTTGCTTCACCTTTCAACCTGGACAGGGTTGCTCCTTATAACGGTAATCATCGTATTTACTTTGGCAATGATTCTTCTTTGCATATTTCCCACACTGGAATTTTGGATTTCTAATTCACTCACTTTATCTGATATCTTGGTTGTTCCACACATCACCAAGAATTTATTATCTACTATCAAGTTAACTAGGGATCTAAATGTTGTTTTCACTATTCAGAACAAGGTTACCAAGGAGTCCGTGGGCTGAGAACACAGTGAGGGAGGTCTCTACATTTTAGATTATGGTGGTGATGCTTTAGTTTCTTTTGTTAATTCAAATAAAGCCAAGGCCTTATTTGAGCTATGGCATTGTCAATTAAGACATGTTCCTTTTTCTGTTATTTCATCTTTGAATAAAACTAGAAGTTTGTCAGCTACTAGTTTGTTGCAAGCTTCATTTGTGTTCTTCTTGTGAGACGGCTAAATGCAAACGTCTTTCTTTTAATGATAATTTAAAACGTGTATCACACATATTGATTTAGTTAATTTTGACCTTTGGGAACCCTCACCTGTTGTCTCTCACGCCGAGTACCTTTATTATGTCATTTTTATTGATGATTTCTCTCAGTTTACTTGGTTATATCCTCTACGACGAAAGTCTGATTTTGTTGAGGCTTATATGAAATTTGAAGCACTTGTTAAGAACCACTTTTCTACCACCATCAAAGTATTTCAGAGTGAAGGTGGAACCGAGTATGTGAATCATCGTATGTGAATTCATTTTGTGTCAAAGGACATTCATCATCAGCTTTCTTGTTCTTATAATCCTGAGCAAAATGGTCGTGCAGAGATGAAGCATCATTATATTACTGAGACAGGTTTGCCGATACTCTTTAATTCTGGCCTTCATCATTCATTTTGGTATAATGCATTTTCGACAACAGTTTACATTATCTACAGACTGTCTAATCCATTTTATCTGGTCAGCCTCCACTCTCTGTTATTTTTGGTACTACGCTTGAATACTCCAATTTTCATCCATTTGGTTGTCAATTTTTTTCTATATTTGAGGCCCTATGTTGTGCATAAATTAGCATCTCAGAGTATGTCTTGTATATTTTTTTGTTACAGTTCACAGTACAAGGGTTATCCCTGTCTTGATCCTCACACGAAGAAGGAGTACATCACTCGCCATTCTCAGTTTGATGAGTTGTTTTCTCCAGCTACCCGTACTAGTTCTGTTTCAAATTTCTCATCACTAGAAGTTTTTTTTTTCATTTTTGGAGCCTTCTTCAGTTCCGTCGAAAGTCTTTGAGCCATCTTCTTCAGCCAAGTCACCCATTATTTTGGAAAATTATGATTTTCATCATGTACCGGAAGCTGAAAGTTCATCAGAAAATTGTGTTTGTTTGCCACAGAGTGACCAGCAGCCTGACCTACAATCGTACGCTCCACCAGCACAGCCACATGTGCAGCAGCCAACGGCCCAAGCACCGGCCACTCCAGCCGCGCGCGTGCATCACGCTCCACCGCCACGGCCTCGAGCTACTTCAGTGACTATTCCGGTGACCCCAGCGCCGCTATCACTAGCAGCAACCCCTACTCGGGAGTCATCACCGCTTCGGGTACTGAACCCACCTCAAATTTCATGCCTACCTCAGGATCTACGCCATCTCCGACTTCTTGTCCCTTTTCTTTTCATCCGATGGCGCACATTGGTTCACTTCGATATAAGAATTTTTAGATTATGATATTTCTGATTTGTTGAGTGCTTTATTTTCTAAGACTGAGCCTCACAGCTATTGTTCGGCAATCAAGGATCTTGAATGGGTTACTGCTATGGACTTAGAGATGGATAATCTTCGCACTCAACGAGCGTGGGATTTAGTTTTGCATTCTTCGCATGCCAATGTTGTTGGATCAAAATGGTTTTATCGTTTAAAATACAAGGTTGATGGCTCTCTTGACAGACATAAAGCCAGGTTAGTTGTTTAGGGTTTTTCTCAATTACCTGTTTTTGATTATGATCATACAATTAGTGCAGTGGTGAAGGCATCTACTGTTCATACTATTTTATCTCTTATTGTCACTCAAAATTGGCCTTTATGACAACTTGATGTCAAGAATGCATTTTTAAATGACGTTCTCGATTCCCCGGTTTATATGGAGCACCCTGCTGGATACAAAGACTCGATGCGTCCTGACTATGTCTGTTATTTACACAAGGCCATTTATGGTTTGAAGCAAGCTCATCGTGCTTAGTTTCAATGATTCTGCTATTTTTTTTGTTGACATGGATTTTGTGTGCAGCTCCTCTGATACATCTTTATTTGTATTTTCATAGGGTGCCTCTTTGCTTTATCGTTAGGATTTTTATTGATCGAGTTAATCAGGAATTCAAGATTACCAATATTTGCACTCTACAGTGTATTTTGGGCTTGGAGGTTGTTTGTACTTTCAATGATTTATTCCTTGGACAGGGAAAATATGCCAAGGACATTTTATTGCGCGTCGGTATGCAGGATTTGGCGCCAGTGTCTATCCTATTTGTTGCTTTTTTGCAACTTGCTAGCTATTCCGTTAAACCATTCAAAAATCTCACACTTTGTCGATATTTGGTTGGTGCACTATAGTATTTGTCGATTACACTTCCCAACTTATCTTATGCTATGGACATGGTCAGTCAGTACATGCCGGCTCATACTGATGACCATTTCCAAGTTGTTACATGAATTTTGCGCTATTTGCGTGGTACTCTCCACTATGGTCTTCAATTTTGTGCAAATTCGTTCGCTTTACCAGTTCTGGGTTATTCTGATATTGATTGGGTTCGTTGTATTGAGACTTGTAGGTTTACATACGGTTATGCCATTTTTCTTGGTGGTAACCTGGTTTTCTAGAGTGATAAGAAGCAACCTACAGTATCTCTTTCTAGTTCAGAATCAGAACTACTTTGTTATAGCCAACACTGCTTCAGGATTTACGTGTATCGACTCGTGCGCCTCCTGTTTTGATGTGTGATAATAATAGTACTCTCTCTTTTTGTTCAAAATCTGGTTTCACATAAGATTTCCAAGCACATTGATATTGACTATCATTTTGTGCGTGAGATGGTGTCTTCTGGCAATATTATGATTGTTCATGTTTCCACGGACTTGCAGCTTGCTGACATCTTTACAAATGGATTATCTCATTCTCAGTTTGAGTTCTTACGCTCCAAGTTTTGCGTTGCGACCAGTCCTATGCTTCGCTTAAGGGGGATAATAGAGATATAATTGATTTTGAATCAAGATAAGAAAGAAATACCCTTTCTGATTGGTTTTATATATATCCCGTTCCATATTTGTTTAGGTCATGTATATCATTTATACTCACTATATACTATCAATACATACAGTCACAATTATTTGTGAGTTTTACGTTCTATCACGATCTAGTACATCACAAGCTTCTATGTAAAAACACAAGAAATACTTTGTATAGTATTTTAATAGTCTCAAATACTAGTTCACCAGAAAGCCTGTTAGACTTGCTTCACTTTCACATCAACCTAATTTCAAATCAACCATCGTGATTCTACAACATATAATGTTCAATAAAAACATTTGTATTACTTCTAATAAACTCTTAAATAAAACTCACCTCCATCAATAGGAGAGAATTATAGAGATTTTATTTTTAAGTGGTAATGATACCATGATAGAACCACAAATAGTTGTGGCTGTGTGTATTCATATATATATATAGTGAGTAAAAAAGGTATAAAAGATAAAATCAAATATGGAAAATGATATATACAAAACCTAATCAAAAAGAGTTTTCATTTCTTAACCTGATTCTAATTCATCTACTATTCTATTACCCCCTCTCAAGCGAAGCGTTGGACTTGTCGCAACGGAGCTTGGACCGTAACAACTCAAACTGAGGACGTGGTAAACTCTTGGTAAATATGTCAGTAAGTTGTTGATCCGTAGGAACATGAACAACCTTGAGCTCTCCAGAAGACACAATCTCACGTACAAAATGATAATCATTATCAATGTGCTTGGCTCTCTTATGCAAAACCGTGTTCTGAGCAAGAAAGAGAGCAATATTATTATCACTTAACAAAATAGGTGGCACATGAGAAGATATGCGCAAATCCCGAAATAAATTTATCAACCAAACTAGTTCTGCAGCAGTATTAACCATAGCTCTGTATTCTGATTCTGAACTTGAACGAGAGACCGTAGATTGTTTCTTCGCACTCAATGAATCTAGATTACCACCAAGAAAAATGGCATAACCGTAAGTAGACCTACGAGTCTCAATACAACGAGCCTAATCAACATCAGAATAACCCAAGACTGGAAAAGTGGATTTTTTTTTGTGAAACTGAAGACCATAATGTATAGTGCCACGAACATAGCGCAGAATTTGAGTAATAGCTTGGTAATGGTCATTAGTAGGAGCCTGCATATACTAACTGACCGTGTTCACAACACAAGAAATATCGGGGCGCGTAATAGATAGATACGGTAGTGCACCAACCAAAGAATGATAAATTGTGGGATTTCCAAATGGTTTTCCGGAAGAACTGGAAAGCTGGGAAAAAGCTACAAATGGAATCGCAACTGGAGCCGAATTTTGCATCCCGACACACAACAAAATATCCTTGGCATAACTTTCTTGTCCAAGGAATAAGCCATTGAAAGTACGAACAATCTCTAGGCCCAGGAAATACTGTAAAGTGCCAAAATCAGTAATCCTAGACTCCTGATTAACTCGATCAATAAACTTTCGAATGAGATGACCATCATTACCGATGATAATAATCTCATCAACATAAATCAGCAAATAGAGTAAAGAGGCACCCTGTGAGACCACAAATAAGGAGGTTTTCGAAGAACTGCACACAAAACCTAGTCCTACCAAAAAATTACTAAAATGTTGAAACCAAGCACGGGGTGCTTGTTTCAATCCATAAATGGCCTTGCGTAGATGACAAACATGATCAGGACACATAGGATCTTTGTAACCAGCTAGCTGCGCTATGTAAACTGGGGAATCAAGGACACCATTTAAAAAGCATTTTTAACATCAAGCTGTCTTAAAGGCAAATGACTCCTCTCTGTGTGACCATTTTGGTCAGGAGTGTAAAGACAAGAAAGTTGATGATGAATGCCCTTTGACGCAAAATGAAACCGCATGCAATGATTCACAAACTCGGTTCCACCATCACTCTGAAATACTTTCATGGTGGTATAAAATTGGTTCTCAACAAAAGCTTTAAATTTCATGTAAGCCTCTACAAAATCAGACTTCTGTCGTAGAGAATATAACCAAGTAAACTGAGAAAAAAATCATCAACAACAATGACATAGTAGAAGAAGCCAGTCGAGAAACAACAGGTGAGGGTCCCCATAGATCACAATGAATCAAGTCAAGTATGCGTGGTGCGCGTTTTAAATTATCTTTAAAAGTAAGACGCTTGCCTTTAGCAATCTCAAAAGAGAGACATAAATGAGGCTTAGGCAGCAAACTAGTAACTAACAAACATCCAGACTTGCTCAAAGAAGAAATCATGTTGTAGGGGACATGACCCAATCTACTATGCCAAAGTTCAAAAGATGTTGTAGAAGCACTTGAGGCAAGAAAAACAGATAAAGCAGCACCACCATAATCCAAAACATATAAGCCACTATCAAGATGGACTTTGCCAATAACATATCTAGTAAACTCATTAAAAAAATTGAAATAACAATCGTTGAACACAAATAACATCATTCATATATCAAGTCAACTTGTTAATAAACTGCAAAATTGTAGTACTATGAGAAACAACCAAAACATCAGACAAGGATAATGAATCAGAGACCCGAGAGTGACCAACATGCGTAATGGGAAGACCATAACCATTTCCGAAAATAACATATTTGTTACCAGAATAGGGAGTTGCACCCTCAAGAGCGGACTGAGAAGATGTCATGTGGTTGGTAGCACCAGAATCAGCTATCATGGGAACATGCGGAGGAGCAGGTGGTGGAGATGCAAGAGATGATGCTCGGGACACCAAATGAGAGCAAATAGAGACAACATGACCAAATTTCTTACACCACTGACACTGCAGTGGATACCATTCACTGTGTAATTTAGAGCAAAAGAAGCAACATGACCCAGAACATAACACCATTGGCACCGTGGTTGATCAAAAGGAGCCATAATACAAATAAAAATTATTTTTAAATCAATAAACGAGGCTGATTGGGCACTAATGAAGATGATTGTGTTTTGACGAAGCTGAATTTGAGAGGCGCGATAATTTGAACAACACATGATATGAAGAACAATGCGAGATAGAGGTGTGAGAAATTGAACAACGCACGAGATGATGAGGCGAGTGTGCTCATGCGTACGGCGAACGGGATGAGAAGATGCACGCGTAGGAGGCTGGATAGCGCGTGTGGGACACACATTTGACGCAAACCAGAGAACGGCTGACAGGATCTAGCGGCGAACGGCAGTAAAACAAGAGAATGTCGGTGATGTAATGGAGACGATGCCGGAAACAACAACACGGAGAAGAAAAACTGACGGCGATGCTGGGCTGAAAATGGAGAAGAAAGGTGAAGAGTCCGCTGGAAACAATGGAGATTGCAGGACAGATCAGATCGATCGCATAGCACGGGCTTGTGATTGGCAGTCGACGATTGTCCGACTGAGCAAGCGGCGACAAGTGACTAACAGGAGAATAATAAAAAACGGAGGCTGGAAAAGTTGAAGAAGAGCTTCCGGAAATTCCGATGGCTGAAGACAGACCGGTCATCGGACAACGGCGGGAGACGGCGGCGGTGGGTGGCAGCCGATCCAGATGGACGTGAAATTTGTTTGTTTCGGGAAAAGCAAGATACATGCCACGAATTTTAGACATACTTGACTGATACCATGATAGAATGTAAAACTCACAACTAACTGTGATTGTTTGTATTCATACATATAGTGAGTACAAAAGGTATAAAAGATAGAATCAGATATGGAAAAGGATATATACAAAACGTAATAAGAAAGAGTTTTACTTTCTTAACCTGATTCCAATTCATCTATTATTCTATTAGGTAAACACAATATTAATAAATTATTTTCCACCAGAACCAGAGAAGGAACAAAACTTTGCTCAAACATACGACTAACAATGAACTGAATTGGAATTCAAAAAATAAATGGAGCAGCTGAATATTTACCTGGCTTAACAAAAATTATGAAGGGGTTGTGGACTTCTTAAATGGGACACGTTTAGTATGCATATCAAACCCAAAAAAAAATGTTTAGTATGCATTCGAAAAGAATACTTAAAAAAGACAACTAAATAAGAAGAATTATTATGCGGAGTAACAAATTTAAGCCATTTACAGATTTCAGAATATTATCTCATTATAGAAAGAGTAACAATACAAATTGAAATTCAGTAAACACTGCATTTAAAATGTCTTCCTAATTAGTACTTCAATTAGTACCGGAGAGTGCACTACATTTAACCATTGTATTTCAAGGAAAAAATTAACTAAAAATACACAACATACAAAGTATTGAGCATAATTAGAGCTGTCAATTCAAGTATTCGTGTCGAGTTTGGGTTCAGGTCAAACAAGTTCAGATTGAAATGTGTCAAAATCTGTTTTGGATCGAGTCGGGTTACTATCAGGTCGGGTAACTGACGAATCTATTTGTTTCTTGGGTCAGGTCGGGTTATTGTTGGGTCAGATTACTGTACGTCGCGTAACATTTCTATTCCGTAAAGTTTGGGACAGGTCAGATTACTCTCATGTTGGGTTGGAATGGGTAATTTATGTATCTTGGGTTGGGTTGGGTCGGGTCATATTATTATTGGTTCACATAACTTTGTTTAGTTTTACTCGGGTTTAGTTCAGGTCGGGCTATGTTAGTTAATATTTTATTAGGGTTCATGTCGAATTCAGATACACTTTGGACCTATTCATTTTGAATTAGTTCATTTTGATTAAATTTATCTTGTACTTGTGCATTATTTGATTATCTCGTGTAATCAAGTAAGTTATGATTTGATATAATGTAAATCATGTAATCATATTTGTAACCTTTCAATAAATAAAAATCCCCCTTTATTCTCACAAGTGTTTCTAAATAGTTTACTACATTTAGTTATAACTAATATTAACTTTGTGTGATTAAATGTAAGCTGACCTTTTATAACTATGTTTTCAAAATTAGTTATACACATTATTCATGTGAACTTTATTTAATCAACTTCAAGTCATAAGTGTATCTAAATAGTTTACAGCATTTAGTTATAACTATAACTAATTTTGTATGACTAAATGATAGTTGACCTTTTATAACTATGTTTTCAAAATTAGTTGTACACATTATTCATGTGACTTAAAGTTGGCTTTTATAACTAACTGAGTAGTTTATTTTACTAATTAGTGTATTCCTATGTACTTATATTCATCTTATCTAAGTAATCATTGATTGATTTTCTACAAAAATTTGATTATTTATATTTTATTTTTCCAAATCATGTCTTAACACCTGAAGTCATAAGTCTATATCCACACACTCTTCAAACGTATGTTGATTTTATCTAATAAAGCATTAGTTAATTTTCTACAGACACTAAGGTACATTTAATATTCAAATTTACTTAATACATTTAACAATAGTTCTTCGTTATTATGTTGACTTTCTGCAATCAACTTGTACTTAACGTTCAATATACATCAATCACCTTTTAATTCCAAACGCAAATCTAATACATAAATGATTACATTAATATATAATGACCAAGGCGACTTTTTATGAGCATACTTGTCTTAATTGAAGCAAAATATACATAAAGGTAGATCATATAACTCGTAAGTATTCTAAGATTCCATCGACTGTCGAGTAAGAATTAGGTTTTGGGTTGAGTTTAGTCGTGTCGAGTTTGGGTTCGGGTCCAGATCATCAGGTTCGAATTGAATTTCAAGTTAAGTTTGTCTATGTCGGGTTCATGTTAGGGTCCAGATTCTTGGGTCAGAATTGAGTTTCGAGTTGATTTTGTTCGAGTCAGGTTCGGATTTGGGTCAATATCACTTGGGTCAAAATCAGGTTTGTGTTGAGTTTGGTCGTGTCGGTCTAGGTAGGGTCAGAGATTGACAGTTTTAAACACAATGCAATGGTATTTCATCTATTATTTACAGTAACACTGATCAATTTAGGTTTGGGGCTCCACATAACCTTTCATTTAAATCGACTCTGCAACTCAAACAGTTGGCAAACGATAAGTAGGAGGGGAAAATCTTCTTTATATTTTTTGAGGCATATGTATCCTTTTAAACATGCTTTATTTTAATAATACATAAAAATGCATTTTACTGCCCTCATTAGAATTGCACAAAAGTTCCGCCCTCTTTATTAATTTGATTACTTTCATCATCCTTAATTAAAATTTTCCATAATTATATATAATCTGGATAGGAATGACAATAGGTTTTGAATGATTTTGAGATATTTATGATTAACTTCTGATGGTGATGTATGGATATTTGTTAAGTTAAGCGCTTTTATAATCTTGATTATAATAATATTTTATTATTCTTAGTTTGATTAGTTATTAAATGTTAAATCATTGAAATCCCCTTAGCCTTGTTAGTTGACCAAATACTTTTGGTTACTCTGAAATAGAATTCATGATTCACTTGGATTTGATGCTTACTTTCCTACTATCTTATTATTTTCGGTATATAAGAAATTTATTTGATGAGGTGATAATGACTTTAGCCTTTGTCACAGTACTAGTGGGCACTTTTTTAATTCCATTTGATGATGGTTGGGGAGAAGCCCACTGTTTGGATTGAACCCCACACAATTTTACACTACATGCTGGAGACCAATATGATAAGAAAATCTCATATTTTGAATATAACTCCACTTGATATACTCCTTCTCCAAGTGTATTTACAGAATATTAATTATATGTTAACTAAATTATAGTAAGACACGTACGTATTCATATATGGAATGTGCATATTTATGCCAACATGATTGAGAAAACTCATAAGGACATACTACTACAATTACAACGACATGTCTCTATTCTATTCTCAATATTCATAGGAAACACTTTTAATTTGACTTTAGCATCTGAGATTGTTCCCCCCAGTACCATTGGGGCCTTGTCTTGCAGATTAGGCGCTTAGAAGCAAGGTTTAACCATCGAGTTGGTGTTCACCCTGCATCAAAGGTAAAAATGCTCTTTCCCTCCTTACTGGAACTTTGGTTAGACAAAAAAGAAAGCAAATATTAGAGAAGATTAAGGAAGGATAAATTTCCTCCTGGGTGCAAAGCTTCAAAAAGCCGAAGATGACCAGTGTACAAATAAGGTGAAGTTGGAAAATATTTATCCTATGGAACTTTAGGAGATGAAAGAGGGACATCGGGAAAAGGGAACGAAATCCCAGAGTCAAGATGATGTCTATAGATGACAGATCTACTGGATGAAAGATTTTGAGGAGTTTCGCTCGTTATGGGAAATGTGAATTGAACATCTCGGGGCAGTAAATACTTTATTTTCTAGGTGATGGGCGAAATCGACTTTGCTACCTCCTACTTTGGCATCACCACCACATCTCTGCTATACAGATATAAAGCACGATCATGGCGCGCGACATATCTCTTCCTTCTCTTTATCTTATATTTTGTAGTTGAGGGATTAGGAAGAACGGAAGCACCACCTCCAGTAAGACCACTGTCTTCATGGGGCGCGACCAAGTGGCAAAAGAACTATACATCATAAATGGGGGGGACTTACTTGTCGTTGAGGAGATTGGAAATAAGGAAGAGTTTAGTGGGAAAAAAATATTTGGCACTCCAGTTAGTGTTTAGGGATTTTGTGAAGGAAAAAATTATGTGACAAAATGGATTTTGTGAAGGAAAGAAATTATGTAACAACTGTAACTGAGATACATTTCTAAAACGACTGACATTAGTTGGTGGATTTGAGAAAATGAAACACATAAGAGAAGAAACTAGACAAGATTAAATTTAGACGGATAACATGATTGGTGGATTTGAGAAAATGAAACACATAAGAGAAGAAACTAGACAAGATTAAATTTATACGGATAACATGATTGAGATAAAAACTCACACTGCTAGTGATCACACACAAACACACACACACACACACACATATATAGTTATGCACGAGAGTTGAAAGATGATTTAGAAAAACCTAATAAACCTCTGAAATTCGGTTTTACCTAATTCAATAGTTACTAACGTGTTCCAACATAACCTATCTAACCAAGTATGCAATAAAGTAAAACCTGAACACACAAGACTTGGTTACAAAATTTGGTGAAATTCACCTATATCTGCTGGGTCTGGTCCAGTTCAGAATAAATCCACTAATCATTAAGATAGAGTACAAAGTACATCATACAAATATACTTATCTTATCTAATTCTAGTATTCTAGCACATGGATTTTGCAAGCTCCCCTTGTTACCGATCCGGCTTGATCAGACTCCCTCTGACCTCGAAACTCGTCGACGCTGGATATCCTCCTCCCAAGGAATTAAGGTATAAAATTCTGAACTTAATCAACAGGTTACTGTATGTTGGAACATATCATATCTGGCTCTCGTAATACTCTCGGAAAGATAGAAAACTTGAATGCATATTTTCCCTATTAAGTTCATGAGTAACACACCAGTGATGTCCTCTATCTATAGTTCACGGGCAAATCGGAAATCTCCACTTTGTCTCCACAATATTCCTATTCCATATATCTTCTTATGAAGCGTATCATAATCCCTTGAACATGTGGATTTTTTCGTTATCACAACATATCCCTTAAATAAGATAATATTTTATATGGATGTATACCAATATAACCCTACCTACTTGAATAAACACCAATATAACGCTCAGATAATTTTTAGTGCAAAAATAACCCTACCTACTTAATGTAAGTGTTAATATAACTCTAGGACACCAATTCCGACATTAACCGGCGTTGACCATACATAAAAAGACTAAAATACCCTTTGGTTAAAACCTAAAAGTCTTAGGACAGTTTTACCCTTATGCCACCCTTTCCCCCACCCCCTCCACCGGCTGCCACCACCACTCCCTCCACCACCACCACCACTATCGACCACTACCAACTCTACCAGCCACGACCACGACCACACTCCACTAGCAGCCAAACCGCAGCCTGAACGATGAACTTCGCCCTCAGCTTCCCCTTGCCCTGAAGAACCTGCTTCCTTCTTCACCCAACAACCCATCCACCCACCACCACCTCTGCTCTAGCTCCACCCACCCCAACCTTTAGATCCGCCACCACCAACCCCCGCCCACAACCACCATGCTACTATCAACCCAAGCTCCACGACCCAAAACCCGGAACCCAAACCCACCACCATGCAACCATCGGCGGTGGCGAACACAAATCCACGAACTCAAACTGCACGTTCTCGTCAATATTGGAATTCAACTCAAACTTAAGGGTGGAATTCAACACAATATTGGAATTCAACAAAATCAACTCAAACTTGCACCTGCCTAAATGGAATTCAGTTAATCAACTCGAGCTCCCTAAATGGAGGACATAGCTGGCGGCAGAGAATTAGAGAGAAAAGGCGGCAGAAATAAGAAAGAAAATGGAGAATATGAATATGTTAGGTTTTGGGGGTATAGTAGTAATTTATTTTAATTTTTTTCAAGTTTTTATTTTTAGGGGTAAAAATGACATTTTATAAAATTTCAGCTAAAAGTTGTTGGAATAAGTAAAATTGCACTTACATCAACTATCTAGGGTTATATGTGTATTTTCAATTATCAAAAGGTTACATTGGCACTTATGTGAACTAGGTGAGGTTTTAAAAACACTTTTCTCTATTTTATAAATCCAATTCCTTATGAATAACGATTTTCTGTGAATCTAGTATGCTTCAATCACACGCCTAATCAATATATTTCGAAATCTCCAATCTTCCATAAATCAATATTCACTCAATATCTTTGACCGTTAAGCTCCAACATGAAAAATTTTCTTTTCTAAATTAGTTCACAAATGCCAATTAATATTAATGCACATTACTTGACTTTACAACCTTAAGGTATAAAATTCTGAACTTAATCAACAGGTTACTGTATGTTGGAACATATCATATCTGGCTTTAGTAATACTCTCGGAACGATAGAAAACCTGAATGCATATTTTTCTTATTAAGTTCGTGAGTAACACAACTGGGATGTGCTCTATCTATAGTTCGCGAGCAGATCAGAAATCTCTACTTTGTCTCCACAATATTCCTATTCCATATATCTTCTCATGAAGCGTATCATAATCCCTTGAACAAGTGGATTTTTTCCTTATCACAGCATATCCCTTAAATAAGAAAATATTTTATATGGATGTATACCAATATAACCCTACCTACTTGAGTAAATACCAATATAACGCTCAGATAATTTTTAGTGAAAAAATAACCCTACCTACTTAATGTAAGTGCTAATATAACCCTAGGACACCAATTCCGGCATTAACCGGCATTGACCATTCATAAAAAGACTAAAATACCCTTTGGTTAAAACCTAAAAGTCTTAGGACAGTTTTACCCTTATGTCATCCCTGCCCTCCCCCCCGCCGCCGGCGGCCCCCGCCCCCCCCCCCCCC
>JAULKM010004883.1:0-31538 GCA_032355605.1 Rubia tinctorum | reverse complement strand
TTTGCGGCTATCAACATGTCATCTACATAAAGCACCAGATATATGAATGACTCATCTCTCAACTTGCTATAGTAAACCCAACAATCATATGAACTCCTTGTGTAGCCCAAACCAAGCATGTAGCTGTCAAATCTCTTGTACCACTGCCTCGGTACATCACTATGATTCACATACTGAATTATGAGAATGATTTAAAAATATTTTTGGTTTCTAGATAGTTCTACTCCTCTCTAGTAACCCTAATTTTCTACTTTTAGCCTCAAAACTCAGTAATCCCTTCACCTCCTTCATTGCTTCATTTTTGGAGAGCTGGGAGCCCGTCATTTTTTTTAAAACATTTAATATTTATGCAATTTATCTTCCCCACTTTTATTATAAAGATCTTGCTAAAAATGAATAAATTTTAAGTGGGGTCATGGTCGCAAGCCCCTTAAAACTAATCAGAAGGAAATCATTTGTCGTGAAACACCTCTTTTGTCTTGTGCATGGTCGGAGTGGCGCGGGAATCTACCCAGCAGCAGCGTTGGATCTTTGATGCACAGGGGAAAATACGAGTCAAATGCAAAATAAGGTTCCAAGATCCGATTGAATTATATCCAGAAGCGTCATTCTCTACTAGAAAGTTTTAACTCGATTCTGCTGGGGTTTTTACCTCGATTTTCAACTATAAAAAACCGAGGTAAATACAGGTGTAGTTAAAAGGATTTTGGGTAAAATGCATTTCTAACCGTACCTATAGATTGAAAGTGTCAATATAACTTTGCAAAATGAAAAAGTGTCAAACTAATGTTAACTTTATGATAAAATGTTCAGATATAACCTCCAGGCCAAAATCCGGCGTTGACTAACAAATTGGGTTGTTGATCGGACCCAAAATGACAAAAATATCCTTACTCCTAGAATCTGAATTGTTTCTCCCATTTTACCCCTCATTAAAAACAAAAAAACAAAAGAACATGCATCTTCTTCCTAAACTCCCTCATGCTCGCCACCACCCACCGCCTGTCACCACCCCACCTCTGCCAATCCATCACCCCAGTGCCATCTAGCCACGAGAATCACCCCAACCACCATTACACCGCCACCCAGCAACACACCACCACCTCTGAGTCACCACTCCACCACCCAGACCCGCCACCACCTCATTTGTCCAGCTCAGACCCATCACCTCACTCCACCAACTGCAACCACGCTCACACACCCACTATAAAACCTCCTTCACTGCCGACCACCGCCACTCCACACCACACCACCTCCAGATATCACACATCTGTCTCCACCGCCACCGCCACATCTAACCCCAATTGTCTCCCCCAATCGCTCCCCCTAAACCCTACTGAACGGAGAAAAGTTCCCTCAATAAAAAAATACACACATAAATATACAGACTTGAAGTACAATAATTAAAAACCCATGATAACATTGATAATATACTGGGGAATTTCATATCATCTTGCAAGTGAATGATGAAATATCCAATAGAAATGAGTATTGGAGTATGGTAAACTTACTGCCATTTCTGGTAGTAAACAATTGAATGAAGTTAATAAGTTTAACGAATCTTTTGGTAAGAGTAATGCAGGAGGGAAGTTTATGAGTCGAATTGAAGTGAAATTGTGTTTTTGATTGAGGTCAGCTGGTGAGTATAGAACAAAGAAGAAAGAAGAAAGAAGAAAATAAAGAGGTGGGCGGGTTAACAGAGAAGAAAGAAGAACGAGGGGGGGGGGATTTTTGTCCTTTTATTTCAGAGATAAAATGGCCATTTCATCACATTTCGGCCAAAATCCCCATTGACAATCAAAGTCAACGGCGTCCAGGGTTAGATTGACACATGCATCTGAAAGTTAGAGTTATTTTGGCTCTTTCTCATTTTGCAGGGTTAGATTCGCACTTTCAACCTAAAGTTAGGGATGTTTTAGCACTTTACTCAAGTACTTTTTACCTCGATTTTGTCAAAAATAAATCGAGGTAAATAGACAGAGCCGACACCCCTACCGATGATGAAGCAAGATTGGTCCTTAGACATAGGCGGTCGACTTTCCTTGTGTGATGTTGTGGCGGTCGATGTCCCTAGAAACATGTGCGACATTGTTCACAAGGATAGCCGAGGTCGTATGTTTATGTTATCGACATCGCAGATTTTTTTGTATAACTGCGATTATGATTTGTGGTAAATGTTATTTTTTACCTCAATTTTTATGCAAATTAACCGAAGTAAATTTAATTTTGACAATCCCCATATTGACCATTCTGCAACGTTGGGTGGCACGAAAGCATAGTCGATGTGCCAAGAAGGTGCGGAGTTGGCATGGCCGACATCGACATTGTTGACTTCAGTTAAATGATGTGGCAATTCCACCAACACGACATCGTTTAAAAAGACCGAGGTCGCACGTAATAGGGTGACAAGGATAAAAATTTTGTGCTCTACGAGGAGCTTGAGATGTCGCGGATTTGATGGTCTGACATGAACCCAGTCACAGTGTCGTTTTGATTAAGCGACATCGCTCCATTCGTATTATCGTCGATAACCCATTACGTCGCTCGTTGTTTATCGGGTCAACCGAATGGTAAATTATATAGGTACGACGTTAAATCTCATGTGAAAAATAGGAATAGAAATTTACTAAAATGTACCCGGCGTCAAACGCCCATCATATTGCATGTAGCTACACCATGCATAATGCTTACAGACAAGAAGGATAAAAACTACACCTTTAATACACAAATTATGTTATCAAAATTCTCACAAAATGAACTATACCATTCATACTCCATAGCTAGATAAAGATTTATATCAAGGTGTAAAAAAATACCGTGAAAATTATCAGTGGCATTTTAGAGAATGATGTTTGCCCAAAAAATCAACTTAATCCTAGTTCCTCATATTGTCGATGGATTAAATAAAATAGTTCAAATTCTTTACCATCATAAAGAGCACACAACTCTCACATACATCCTCCAAAATCTTAATGGGGTATAGTGATTTGTCCTTGGGAAAAGAGTACAACAGTGAGTAATCTTATAATCAATCAAAAGGTTGAGCAAAGTTGTGATATTCTTGGTTGAAACAGTAGGTGAGAATAAGATATGCCTTTTGTAGATCAAATTGGTTATCCTTAACATGCGAGATCAAATCCTTTATCAAGAGCATGCAATAGTAACCGCTTTCCCATGTGGCCCATTTGTTTTTATGCTATTCGTACGTACAAATTGTTCACAAACTTGTCGTTATGTAGTTGTATAAATACTTATTTCAAACTACAAATTTGAAGTAAATTATAACCTTCAGATATTTTCATTGGAATCCTTTGCGGTTACTAATTATCGGATCCCTCATCACCTTTAAAATTGTGAACGTAATGGTTTCAGGAGGGAAATTGATGTACTGGATCAAACCACAACACCGTGTTTGAAGGAAAAAAGATGATGACCACCATCCAATGTTTGATTCAAAAAAGAAGAAGCGATAAATCGTGGAGCGATGCCATAATTTTTAATCGAATCCAAAGTAGATTGAGGTAGTAAGTAGAGTTGACTCACCTCTCGTAATAAGGTGCGATATATATGAACTGTCCTTTAGCATCAACCTGGATCTCAAGTAGGCCAAATGTTCTTCCATCACAACATGTTCATGTTGGATCTTTCTTAGGCAAAGAATCCCTTTCCGCCCTTTAATTTTGGAAATGGACTGTACATGTAAGAGCCTATAAACATGGTTAGTCTTGATAGATTGAAGCCAAACGCAATATGTAAATCGATGAATAATGTTAGGGTGATGCATTAATACTTAAATTCAATGTAGTTGCATAACAGGAGGGGGACATTATTGAATTGGAACCATTCCTTGAAATCCTCCATCCAAATGATTGGATTTACCTTGTACTAAAAAATACCTACTTCTTGAAAGAGAATTTTATATGAAGATGAGTGAGGGTGAGCCACAACAACCGTGTGGATGTCATTGAGGGAACCATCCTTCGAGTGATTGAATGGTGGTGGCTTCATTATAGAGACATGGGACTTTGTAGGTTTTGGATCCCCACATGCATTGGTCAATTTCGTCGGGCTACTAATCATTGTCATAGTCTACATGAAATTTAATCAGTAAAGTTATGTACCCAAAAGTTTTTTATATTCATGAGTAATACCACATAATTATCATGTTGCCTTCTTATTAGGTGTGTTGTCCAAAATATCCACCAAAAGAATGGGCCATAAAATAAACATTCCTAACGTCTCGTCCACCATACTTGCCTCGGGTTCTGGGATTGGAAGAACTATACCATCTACGGGGTCTTTGTGACATTGACCACCACATTCTCCTTCGTGATCAGATTATGGTGATGCACTCGTATAGATGTGCACACTTTACCTTCCACCATGTTGTGACTCTCATCATCAACACACTCAACAAGTAGTATACACAAGGAATTATCCTATACAAGAAGACTCGCTACGTTAAAACATACTCTAATTTACTTCACAAAATGAAATGTGTAACATATATACTATTACCTTCATGTTCCATTGGTTGGCTTCTATTAACTCTGATTTTAGTCGATTAAAGGCGAAAGGTGTTGTCAAAGTCCAAAATGGTTGGACGAGTCTACTATCACACTCTTGGCAGTCATTTGTTGAGGTTGTTGGACAAGAAGAGCAGGGAGGAGTTGAGCTTTATTGTTTAGAACTTGAAATGATTCTCTCCAACTCAAGTGGCATTTTCCTCCCATTCGATTCTCGCGACACATAAGCCACTAGTTGGCTTAATGTGTATTTCAAAACATAGATCTCTCTTTGTTGACTACTTGATGTCATATCAACCTTAGGTGGTCAAGGCCTGACAAAGACGTCCATATGTGTAGAAAGAGTAATAATACCCTAGACCCGGTCTGGATGTTCTTCCTTGTCAAACGCAACTCCTAGTATGTCTTTTTTTAACCCCGGTGAACTTGCCGGATTGTTGTTTTCTTATTAAATCTAAAATAAATTAGTAATAATACTTCTCATATGCTCAATATTATTTTTGAACAAATGCACTCAAATTATATTAACTAAAGAGTCGGAAAACTTACAATTAGTTGTGCAACCAACTCCGCTTCTTTGGTGTGGAACTTACCCTTCTTTCCACGCCCTTTGTATCCATTTAGCCTTTTCTCAAAATGGGGAACATCATTGGGTGGGGGGTATTCCATATAATTCCTTGCTTCCTCGTCCGTCATTTCGTGTTCTACCTTTTCAAACACTCTAGCCTCGAACATTCTCTCATGATTATTCTTGTTACTAGTGTTTAACCTCCCCGACTCATGGTGTGGCGCATCTTATTTTTAATTGCAACCTCACTATGTCTTGCTCTTAGACCTTGTAAAATCATTATAACAAATGTTTAGATTTATGAAATCAACAAGGTGAAATGAGAAGAAAAAAGTTAGGACAAATCCCATGCACATGACCGACGTCGGCCCCTAGTCGTTAATAATATCACACTAACTAAATGAAAAATATGCAATGTCGTATTCATTGTAGGAAAATATCAGTGCCTAAACTTAGTTTATGAATGTCGTTGTACAATAGTTGGCTGTAACGATCAATAGCCCGATTTGTACATGCGACGTTGCATGTTCACTTTGTGTCACTCATTTTGAGGAAAAATATGGACCTTTCCAATAAGGACATGACAAACAACCACAAATGACATACACATTTGATGATACACAAGAACCTATACTCATGTATAAGCTTGTATATCCAACTATAATATTCGTGCATTGTGTGTATATATATATGTATATATATATATATATATATATATATATTTATACACACACACACACATATATATATAATGTATATACTTGTAAGCATGTAAATGTAAATCCTTTACCGATTTTTTGTCTGCTAGCTTTTGTGCAATAAAACCCTTCAAACTTGATTCACTTATAAATGATGCTTAATTCTTGGGTTGAAATCTTCTTCTTACCAAACACATAATCCCTAGCCAATTTAGCCTTTAAATCTCTCCATTTTCACCAAAATGTCGCCTTGTTTTCCTTGTCAACTTTTCCATATCGTCACACTCGATGTCGAAGGCAAACTCAATGGGTTCCATAGCTTTTCCTTGTAAGCATCATCAACACGAGCCCATGACTCATACACAAACATATATACCTTAGTCCTAACAATCAGTCCAAGGTAACTAGATCTCCAATTTCTATCCTCGCCTATTGCATTCCCAATGGGATCAAACTTCATAGGACATTTCATACCTTTATCTACCATGTCGATAAATTTCTTGAAAATTGCCAACCCAACTTTCCTATGACTTTTTGATCCATTGACATCTCCCCCTACTTTGGGCCGTTTCCTATTGTGGGGGTTTAACACTACAAGACCTACAAATAAAATTAATTAAAGACACTCTTCAATGATAGGGGTAATGTAATATATAAAGTTCAACCTTTTCATAGACATATAATTCACTCTAAGGTTTTTAACATGTGAAGTAACATTAAAAATCAAAATAATCTAGGGTTTAGGTAACACACCACTAAAAACATGTCATCCATTAGGTGATAAACAAAATAAATGTCTATTGCAGTTGATATTCATATCTAGAAATTGATGTAAATCAAACATTTTATGTTATTTTCATATCAAGTAACCACCATTAGTAAGCTTCCACACTGGGTACGCACCATATACTCGAAAAATAATTACATCTTCAATTTGACCAAACAACTCTACATATATAGTCCACAATCTTAAACAAAATAGCTATAAAAAATCACACATTGTCATATTAAACACCCATTCAAAAATCAATCCCAAGGGATCACTACAAGAAACAACACCTTCTACCTCGGTTCTGCAAGGGTTTTTACCTCGGCTTTTAGCCCTAAAAAATTGAGGTAAATGTAGGCATAGTAAAACGTATACTTCTTACCTCGGTCCTTATTCATGGGCGGCCAACTTCCCAAAAATCGTGCGACGTCGAGCTGGATGAAGTTGCTAAAAAATTGTGCGATGTCTTTCAAGAGGATAGCCGACGTCGCATATTTATGTTACCGAAAATGCAAATTATGTTTTATAACAACGGTTTCGAACCATGGCAATGATATTTTACCACGGTTTTTGTGCAAAATAATCGTAGTAGATATCATTTTCGCGAACCCCTTATCGTCCAGGGAGCTACGTTGATTGGAACGAATTCATAGTCAATTCGCAAAAGAAGGAGTGACGCCGGCTGGTCCGACATCACTATTGTCGACATCAGTTAAAAGATGACTTGGCATATAAAAGAAAGCGACGTTGTTTTGATAAACCGATGTCGTTCAATTTTTGGTACCATCGATAACCCATTGTGAACATTAACCGATGTCGCTCATTGTTTATCTGGTCAACCTAATGGTAAATTATACAGGTGCGACATTGGCCCTTAGGTAAAGAACATGAATAGAAATTTACTGAAATGTAGACCTCCAAATTATACGGACAAGAACGATAAAAACTACACCTTCAATACAAAAAATATGTTATCAAAACTATCACAAATGAACTATACCATTGATACTCTATAGCTAACTCGAGATCTATATCAAGGTGTCAAAAAAATATACCTTGGAAAGTATCAATAGGAATTTTGGAGAATGATGCTTGCACAAGAAAATTAACCTATTCCTAGTTCCTCATATGGTATATGGGTTAAGTAAATGCTTCAAATTCCATCATAAAGAGCGCCCAACTTTCACGTACATCCTCCAAAAGATTGATGGGATAAGGTGATTTTTATACAGGAAAAGACTACAACATGGAATAATCTCACCATCAATAAAAAGTTGAGAAAAGTCATGATATTATTGATTGAAACAATAGGCGAGAATAAGAGATACCTTTGTAGATAAAATTTATTCTCCTTCACATGCTAGACCAAATCCTTCATAAAGTGCATGCACCAATAACCGCTTTCCCACGGGGCCGAAAAAGAAGTTTCGGAGCAAGTGGTAAACCTAAAACTGTTTTTTGTTTCCATCTTTTACAACCCTCCATTTATTTTTTTAACATTCCATTTATGTTAATACTTAGGAAAAATTTAAGAATGATGCATTGGAGGGGAAATTCATACCCATATTCAAGAGCGACATCCTTTGTGCGATTACCAATAATCTCGACCACCCGGGGCATGTGAGGGGAGTGGGTGCGTTCTTGAACCAGCGTGAGGCATTCGGAATTACACGATATTATGGTCATGCGCAACCATCCCGGGTCCACACATTGAACAAAAAAGCACTTGAGCAAGAGAAATAAATTCAAACCCAAGGCATTCTCATCCAGAAGTTGATCCAACACACCAGCCTTGAGCTTCCCGATAATTTAGATGATTTGACACCCCACTGGACTCCGCCATCAAGAGGATTGCTCCATTCTCTGTAAGATGCCGAGGTTAATTGGGTGGTAATCATTGCATTTCCTGGAGATGAAGCCGACAACCGCGACAAGGCCATCTTCGCTAGTGAAAAAAAGGTACACATGTAACATTTATCAAATCATGAATAAAATAGTTTGTGTGATATTTAACAAATGTAATTAGTGCGATGTAGGGTTCACATGTGTGTAAGATTTACATTGATTAAGACAGATGGTAGACCACTCCACGTAGCTGATGTATTTTTGCACGAGTTAATGAAACATCATCACATCATACCAATTGCAGTAGGTTTGTCGAGAGTTTCTTAGGAGAAAGCATTGGTGAACGGTGCCCCGTTGCCAAACCCCCAACAGGGAAATAGAAGAATGTAGGTCCCACTCGTGGAATGTTTCTTTTCGACTAATATATTCCGATCCTATAAAGGATCGACATTTGAAAGTCTAGTGGCCAACAACACCTTAAATGGTCCAAACTATGCCTAAACCAGTCCATAGGGAACCTAAACCGGTCCAAACAACACTAGACAATACCCGACAACCTATTCCTAGAGCACAAGTCCAAAAAAACTTACTGTACTTTGTACGAGTACGGTACAATTGGCTTCAACCACATGAATGCAACTCAGCTTACGCATTCTTGGGAAACGATTGCATATTTGATGGCAAGAGAGACATCATAGAGATGTGGAGTGATTTCGAAGACCTATGGAAATGTGAGCAAGTTAATTAGATGCTTATGTCCATATATATATATATATATATATATATATATATATATATTTTTTTGTAAGTAAAATATACACATTGTGTCATATTTTATTCATGTTTAATATTTATTTTTATCTCATTGTTTACAACTAATTTTTTTTTAAAAATCTTAATTTCAAGGTACGTGTATTTAATGTTTAATCAAAAGAAGATATGGGTAGGATACATGTACTCGGGGATGACTCAAGATATCAGTTGTACAGACCAAGAGAGAATCGACTACATTCACAAAAATATTTGGAGAAAGGATAAGAAATTATTCATTGCACCATATATTGAAAGGTTATAGTAATTGTCTTCATTATGTTTACGAACATCAATTACGCATTTTAATAAACAATAATATAATTTTATTTTAAGGGATCATTGGCGATTGATCATCATTGTTCTCGAAAAGAAGCGTGTCTATTGGATAGATCCATTGCACGTGTAACCGTCGAATGCGTTTGTCAGGATTTTGGAGTCGGCCATGAAGCACGTAAGCGAAGATGGTGTAATTAATTTTGAGGTGGGTGAAATCAAGGTATACTATACAAAAATTGTGTAGTTCATTCCAGCGGTATTTCAATATGTGTTAACGTACGTTACAATTTCTTAGTTCCTTTCAATCAGTACAGGAAACAAGCGCAAACATGGGAGTGCGGCTACTACGCAACATTGTACGCAATATGGTGTATAGAAGGAGTAAAGTTGGATTTAATTGAGATTGACAAGGTAATTATACATTTTCATGTAATAAACATTAATACTTTCTCAGTCGCAACTATAATATTTGCTACTGACATGCTACTCGCAGGTTCTTCCAAAAGCAACAAGGCCCTAATCCTAAGAAAACATCAATATCTCAAGGAATTGTTTGGCAAAGCATCTCATTCTCAGCCGCTCAGCAACTCTTACTAACCCAAACTTGGTAGAGTAACACGAATTACATCAATTCGTGTGATGTGAAAGTTGGAATAGAATTGTATTGATTTCTATTCCTATCTATAGATTATATCTTGGTTAGCATTTTCTATAGATTTTTGTTATCTTTTAGAACAAAAGCCTGTATTGTGTTACAATTTTTATTGTTGAATGAGGCTTATTTTGAGCTGGGAACATGAATAAAAATCATATTTTGACCATTGGAGCCTTATATTGTTTTGAACTTGTAAGACAATTCGTCCATTTGATATGCTGGAGGACGAAAATCTTTACGAACTCAGAAGTGAATTATCCCCTAAAAAATTTAGATCATAGGACTTTATAGATACGACCCGGAAATAGGAGCCGAACAAGGAACTTATCAACCAACATTATCCAATTTAGGTACCGTTATGAGTTTAGAACAGTAGAAATGGGCCGACTGAGGAAATCACAGTTCCTGAGTGAGGAACGCATAAACAGAGGTTATTCAGGCCAGGTAAAGGCGGTTCTCAACCACCTTTAAAATGTGTTCTGAGTTTGGAACACATGGCCAGGCCCGAGGGAGCGAGTTCCGATTCTGAGTTCGTAACATATTAAAGGCGGTTCCTCCTCCCTTTTTAGGCTGTTCAGAGCCGCCTTTAATTGGGTTTTTTAAAGGCGGTTCTTGGAACCACCTTTAATTGGTTGCAACTAAAGGTGCGACAGTGCCTTCTCTGATCCGATATAACCGCCTTTAATTACCTCTTCTCCCACTAGTGGTGGTGAAAATTATCGTTCTCCTAACGCTTATCGTCAGGTTATCAATGGAATATTAACAAAAATGATTGGCGATTTCCCCAGTCTATCCATGCATGACCAAATAGGAACATCGTGGTCATGACTTTGTGAATAAGATAAGTGTATCTCCAATTTTGCATTTCGATTTCTCCCACTTTGTTTTAGGGACATAAGTGCAAAATTTGAAAAGTACACCGGAAGTCCCAAAATTGATTCCAATCATCCCGGAAAGGACCTTTTCATCCATAGTCGAACTTATAATCCCTGAAAGTGATAAAGAAACTGGCATCATCCCATGGAAACTTCCACAAGATCTTCCAATTAACCCTTGAATACCATCTACAAATGACTTTAGACCACGTACTAGCACTTTAAAAAATTGATGAATGAAATTATATCATCTTTGTTTTTGGAAAAATGAAAGCTTTCTCATCAACCAAAATTTTTAAGTACAATCTATCTGTGACACCATTTCTAAATCTTTACATACACATCTCCATAATCCATCTAGCACATATTTCTCTCAATCTAGGCATCATCCAACATCTATAGACAATACTTTCTATAATTGTTTCTATAACATTTACATTAGAATTTTCGCCAAAACAAATATCATTACTCCATCCCCAAATGCCATATAGAGTTTTTGCAATAACAATTTTCAATATCTCTACTTTCCAGCCTTTCTTTTTTACACTGCTCCCTCAGCCATTGTTGCTTCTCATCCTATTCCTTCAGCCTTCTTTCCATGCTCATCCATCTCAATATGTTTGTCCAGACCTCTCTTGTTTTTCCAGACCTAAAGAATAAGTGTTGAATGTTTTCATCTCGATCACAAAACATACACTGATCACCTTTGTCTATTCCAACCTTCTTCAATATATCCTTCATTGCTAACCTATTTTTACAGCCCAACCAAAGAGTAAATTGAGCACGAGGCCTAGCATAGTTGTTCATCAGCAGAATGCACCATTCTTCAGCCATTTTCTCTCCTCTGATATCTAGGTAAATGTTTTCATTATGAATCTCCTTTCATTTTTCATCTCCTTCCAAGCCTTCATATTTTGAATCAAATTCCTGCATTTTATCATCGTCTTTAGAATCCATGAAACATTTGCTGGAAAGATTACCTCCATAATATCTTTGCCCTTCATATAGTATGCATGAATCCATCTCACCCACGGGCTGTCCTTCATTTTACTCAGATTCCATAGTAATTTGGCCAAACAAGCTTGATTCCACTCCTGCAAAGTTGTGCTGTTCAGTCCACCTGACTTTTTTTAGAACAAATTTTACTTCAAGCAACTGGGGCTTTCTTTGTAATCTTATCACCTCCACTCAATAAAAAAAGATCTACAAAGTGCCTCTATATTCTTCAATACAACTTTTGGCAAAGGAAAACATTGCATCCAATAGTTAGTTATTGCAAAAAGAACACTTTTATCAATTGAATTCTACCTGCATAACTCAACAAATTGGATCTATATTGTTTAATCCTAGCTGTCATTTTGTCTATCAAAGGTTTACATGTATGAATGGTAAGTCTTTTACTATCCAAAGGAATTCAAAGGTATTTAAAAGGAAGCAATCCCTCTTCAAACCCCGTGTCTCTTAGAATGATATTTTTCTGTCCATCCTCCATTCCACAGAAATATGCTTTACATTTTCAGGGTTTACATTCATACATGTGGATCTCAAAAATTTCTGAAACCTCTCCATCAAAGATGTTACTGATTCCACATTCCCCTTTTAAAAGAGAAAAATTTCATAAGCAAAGTTCAAGAACACAATACTCAACTTCCCATATCTATCATGAAATTTAAACCTCTTATTATTATTTAATCCTTGCACACACCTAGGTATTCCATCACCATAAAAAAGAAGGGTAGATAAGGGATCACCTTGTCTCAATCCCCTTCTTGCTGTAAGAAATTCAGAAATCTCACCATTGATGATATACCTGTTGGACACAGACTTCACACAAACCATAATTCAGTTAACCAACTTCACAGGCAAGCCCAATTTTTTCGAAATATTCTCCAAAGCAAACCATTTTACACTGCCATAAGCTTTCTGGAGATCCATTTGAATCATACAACTAGGGCCACCCCCTTTTCTAGTGTACCCTCTCACCAAATCATATGCCAAAAGAACATGATCACAAAGGCAGCTTTGCTACATTTACTATTCCTAGAATAACTCTACTCACTCTACTCAGTCTACTAGTTATGATTTTAGAGATCAACTTGTAAATGGTAGTACAGCATGATATAGGTCTATAATCACTTACCTTTTCTGCACTTTGATTTTTTGGAATCAAAGTAAGTGTTATACTATTAGGGCTTTGTACAGATTTCCTGTATCAAAGAATTCCATTACAACTATGACTCTATCTTGTTACATTGTCCCCCAATTCAGCTTGAAAATTTTGGCATTATATCCATCCAGCCCTGGTGCTTTTAGATCACTCATCCGCTTTAAAGCTTCCTAAATCTCATTTTCCTGTACTGGTCCAATCAATTTCATTTTTCTTTCTCTACTGATGCTATTTTTTGCTTTCATAGCTACCAGATCAGTCCCCTCTAGTTTTTCTGCATTATTCCACACTAGATTCCCATAGAATCTCAGTACCTCATCTAGTTTCGTCTGTTCAGTTACTCTACTTCCATCCTATAGAATCAAATAGTTCATGTTTGATCTACTATTTTAGCTCATACTGTAGCATGAAAGAAGGCATTATTGCCATCACCAAGTTTTAGCCGATTAGTCTTTGCCCTCTGTCTAGCCAATTTTTTATCCAACTCAACCCATCTCATCAGTTCTTTAGTGCATTCTATGGTTTTCTAGAAAAAATTATGGATTCATTATGTCCCTGCTCAGTTCCCTTTTGTGCATCATTCAATTCAGTTCTAGATTTTTCAATCTTTCGTTTTACACCTTCCATCTGTTTCATACATTTTCTCATATCAGGTTGTAGCCTCAGAAGCTTCTGTAATAGTCTAAACATATCAGAGCTACCAATCTCCTTTTTCCATCTTTCCTGCACTACCATTTTTGTTTTCTCATTATCCATAATGGAGTTCATGCATTTAAATAGCCCCGGCCTCATTTTCTCCACCTGTTCCACCAAGCTAACTTTTATAATAACATTATCAGATATACATGGACAAGTATTTTCCATCTTTGCACATGAGTATTTTTTGAATCATTCCACATTTGCCAAAACCCTGTCAATCCTTGAGTATATGATTTTATCTACCTGTTTATTTGACCAGGTAAAATAATCACCGCTAGACTCACATTCAAATAATCCAACATTATCCATCATCTAGTGCAGTTCACAGAACTGGATGATATGAACAGGATTACCGCCTATCCTATTATTCACTGTAAGAACATTATTATAATATCCTATTAGCATCCATGCCTCCCCTCCATTCATATTATCACTATTATTTCAATACTTTTTCACAAATACCTTCCGGATTGGCTATGATTAGAAGCATAAACAGTAGTGAGCATAACTTCTACTCATCCATTAGATTCTTGATCATTCCTTGTATCATCTTATCTGAGCTTTGAATTTATTTTTCATATTTCACTTTCCTTGGATCCCAGATTATCCATATTCTACCATTCCTGTGATCATCATAATTGTCTTCAAAACACTATCTACTCCCAAAACACTTCTTTATAACTTCATCTTATTTGTAAACTTTTGTTTCTAGTAATACAACAACTTGAATATTCATGCTCAGGAGATGGGTAATAATCTCCATTCTTTTTGTTGTTTTATTTATTCCTCTTACATTCCAGGAAACTAACATGGTCTAGGATTATGGACAAATGCAGAATCCATCCAAATCCCTAGCGTCCCATTCTGATTCCTGTCATTTATCTCCCAATTCACAATCCCTAAACTGTTCAAATCTCCTTCTACTATTTCTTTTCCCTTTTGTTTCATTAGCTTCTTTTCATCTTCAGAGATTTCAATCTCCTTCCCTTTCTCTTCATGACCCTATTCAGCATTCAGCATTTCTTTTTTTTCAAGCTTATTTACCACCCATTTTTTCGCCATTTTCTGAGCTATATCCTGGTCTTCTATTCACCCAGATAGGTAATCTATTCACCATATCCTTCTTCAAATCAAAATTCACCTTCCGTTTCTGCAAAAACATAGCCATGTTGTATATGGTATATGATCCCTTCATCGTTAAATTACCACCAATAACATATATGATTAGGGCATTCTCCCAAAACTGCAACTAAGATCTAACATCATCCTCTTCAATTTCTATTTAAATTTTCACCATTGATAACAGTAAGGGATTTAAATTCAATATGCATACCATTCTCCTGAGCCTGATTCCCTCTGATAACATCCACCCATAATCTAGGTACAATTTTCTCTTCACTTCTATTAGGAGTATTATCACTCACCCGATTAGCTCTGACCTTTGATTGAGTTTTCACCAGCTCCAGATTCTGATCTCTTTCGTCATCCGACTACAATTTCCCATCTATCATGTTGGATTGACTGTTCGTGCTTGTACCCAGATCTCGTGCAACAATCTTCAACCTCACCGGAGGTGTATCCACCTTCTTCTTAGGCATGTCGCGCTCCGGTTTCATTGCCGCAAAAAGTACATTTTAAATGTGTGTATATCGCCCACTGTCTCTTTCCATAATTTTACTATCTTTTTAATTCATAAATAAGCAAGAATGTGTAATTTTGTGATTCTATGATTTTGAATTTATCGTTCTAATTGATAACGCTCATCGTAAAGGTATTAATGGAATACTAATAAAAATGAGGGATGAATATCCTGGTTCCTTGATGCCTAAATTGGAAAAAAAATATGATTGTGAAAATGTGATTTAGATCATTGTGTATTTCCAATTTTGCATTTCATCCTCTCTCACTTTCTCAGAGGGACCTAAGTTTAAAAACTGTAGAGTTCACCGGTTGTGTTAAATTGATTCCGATCGAACCAGACGTTAATAAATTTCATGGAAATTTATAAATTTAAATTATTAGCTCCTAATATACTATTAACCACTATTAAGGTCAATTACGTTTGTTTTGGTCAAACTCGGGCCTAGTTGTTAAGCTAATGGGCTGAAATGGTGACGCCCAATTTCAGGTAAGCCGTCGTCGCTCATACGTAAATAACATATCGCCATAATATATTAATCTTTGATATTGCACATGCCATGGCGGAATTCACAAGGGTAAATTAATTTGGTTTTGGATAAAAGTGGACCCATTTGCTAAGTCACTGGGCTGAAATGGCGAGACCCAGATTGAGGTTAGCCGACGTCACTTATACCTTGGTCTAATGTCGATAAGGTTGACTGATATGCAACATCACACCGACTGGGCAGAATTCACAATAGTTCTTAACGACTATATATATGGAGCCAAACTTATAAAAATCACTTCAAACATTCAACTTTTCCTCGAATTTCAACAGTTCCTCAACCCATTTTCTCAAAGGTATGGTTAGATTCCCTAGATTACTTTAATTTTCATATTTTTCCTAAAATTTGATATGTATAAGGTGTATCATGGTGTTGTTTGTTTTTTGAAATTCTTATGGATTGGGGTTCTAGTTTGTAGGAATTTTGGTTTTATGTTCTCCCCTATTAACCGGCCCTATTTTTTTTGTTTAGAACCTTTGTTTACTTAAGTTTTCTTCTATTGATTATGCGTCTATCAGGTTTGAATGCGGCATCGATGGTCCTTCGAACCTCCTTCGTTTGGAGCGATCGTCTAGCAACGTCGAACATTCATATTTGCAACATTCAGATGCAAACCACCCGTCCGCGGACTACATTCTGGGATGTCATTCCACACTTCGTTAGCACTCTGACCGAGACAAACTTCGGTACAATTCCAATTTTAGTAAGTTCTCCCTATTACACATGTATTTTATTTTCAATTAAATTTTTCTATAGATTACTTTCATATGTACTAAATGTGGTTTTCTTTATATAACTCAGTACGTCCTAAACCATATCGCGGAGCTCCTACAACAGTACAAGTTACTTGTTGTGTTGTGCATCAGAAGGGATTATGAGATGTTCTACTCGAGGAATGGGAGGCTCAAGACCCTAACCTCGAAGGGGTTTAGCCAGTTTCTTGATGTAGAGGAACTCGAGGTTGGAGACATGCTCTACTTCGAGCAGCTAAATGAGGTTGGGACCATAGTTTTTAATGTTATCGTTCTTCCTCACATATTTTAGTTGTACTGAGTTTTGAACATTTATTTGAATTAAATTAATTCTAATTTGGAACAATATTTATTTTTATGTATTTAATCTATAATCTATTTCTTGAATTTTATATTAATGTTATTGAATCTTTAATATTTAACCTAACATATGACCAATGAATAATGAATAATTGAGAGTGACCGTGAACTAGCTCTCCCTCCTGCATTTCATGGACCAATAATTTTAAAAATATACACCGTATGCAAAATTTATATCAATTCCGGTCACATGTCAGTCATTGCAAACTTTGTGCGACGTCGTACATTCATATGACAAGGAATATGTATGAGACATCGCACCTATTTTGGTTTGACCATCGGTGCTACCCATTTGTTAACGATGTTGCATACATGCATTTCATTTTACTAAAAAAAATTGTATATGCGACCTTGTTTCGGCATCGGTTTGTTGTTCGGTTTAGTCGACAATATAGCGACATCACGGGTACACATAGACCTAGCCACTGATTTTGACCGACATGTATTTGCAACGTATGATCAATGTCGCATTGTGCATTTCCAGGCCTAGTTTTCCCTTATAATTTTCTTTTTTAATCCAGGTAGTGTATACCTAGCCCACAATATGGAGGATGCTAGATTCTAGGCCCAACCCAATACTTGATTGCAAAGCCCAAAGGTCGCATTACCAATGAACCGGGAAAGGTGAAGCCTTATCTGAAAGACTCGACCACGAACCGATAAAGGCAGAACCATATTCAAAGGTTTAACTATAAACCGAGATTGTAGGAACCATGACGCAGCCCACGATCTCAAATGTTAACAATACGGAACCACAATCGAAGACATCTATAAATACAAGGAGATGAGTAATGAAAAAGGTAATTAAAGATAGACTTATAAATTCTAATTCTCTAAGGAAAAGTGTGATTGTCAGAGCCTTTTCCCCATATATGTTTTACAGGAGAAAATACTTAGCGGTGAACAACAAACACTTTACTTGGGAGGATTACTACGTCATTTGGCATCGCCTGTGGGGACGAATTTTTTCCATTCCAAGATCCTTCAGGTAAATTATGGTGTTCACCATAAGTGAGAGAACCAACAACCATAAGACAGAAGAACAAATGGTTGGACGCAATAAGAGCATGAATCCCAGTCAAAACAAAACGTACGTTCCCAGCATGGAAAAAGGAAATGATAGGTAAGATACAAAATATGAGGAGGAAGAAGCATAATCTCCTAACACACGCCAATAAAAGGAAAGAAGAGCATTCATAGATTTCCTTGAAGCGAACTGAGAGAGTTTACACAACCAATTTCTGACTAAGCGTAAGCCAAAATCCCCAAGGGTGAATAAAACACAAAATCAGGGTCATGAGAGTCTTATGTACGAAGAGGAATTGGAGGAGATAGTGGCAAATGATGAGGAAGACACATCATCATTGGCACTTCATCTTTGATATTTTAAGATGCCAAAAGATTTCAAACTTCCTTTACATGTTAAAATTTACAATGGGACCACAGATCTGAAGGAATTCACGCATTCATATCGCAACAACATGAGATTTCGCAATGTAGAAATCAAATTGGTATGCAAAAGCTTTCCCAATTTTCTTATCAAAAATGGCGATCACATGGTATGAAGACTTTCCAAATAGAAGTATTAAGTCCTAGGCACTATTATCATATTTTTTTAGGTTGTTTCTATTAGCTGCAGAAGTTCACAAAAAAATTGTAGACCTAAAAGACATAGCTCAGCGAAGTGATGAGAGCCTCGCAGAATACCACAATCGGTTAATCACGGAAAGTTTGCAAGTCTGAGATTTGTCATTCCAATCCTCTTTGGGATATCTGATTCCAATCCAAGAGAGTTGCCAAAAATGATCGAGCAATGTGCGAGAAAAGAATAAACAAATAACCGCAAGATAGAACAGGAGACAAGGGAGAAAATAATGACAGAGAATACATAGAAGGGGTTTATAAAAAGGGAAAGGAAACATACATTTCAAGGGAAGAGAATCGGGGATGCATGGCGCATCATGCCAAAAGAAAACCCTCACGAAGTCAAGAAAGGAAATATGGCAAGTGAACAGGGAATTATTCCAAGAACCAGCGCCAATGATAGGACCCCCTAATAAAAGATCCAAGGAATACTATTGTGCTTCCCACAAGGACCATGACCATGATATCCAGTACTATAGAGATCTGAGGAAGCAGATACAGGAAAACCTGATGAAGCAGATAGAGGAAACCCCAAGGAATGGTTGTTTGACCCAATAAGAGAAAGAAGAAGGGGGAAGCCGATAAAACTAAGCCAACAAGGCAGGGAGCTTCGTGACAAAAAACCAGGGCATAGCGAAAACATAGAGCAAAAGTCAGAAGATGATAGTAGCGGTGGATTATGTTGATGCTACAGTGACTGAGACTCCAGAAAGGGTGATCTTATCTATACATGAGACAAGTGAATCGCTATCCAATATGCTTGAAAATCTAAGGCAAAATATTCACCACCACAAGAGCCTAACGACAAAAGGCTTTTTCTAGACGAAGCAATCACATTTAGCGAAGAGGATTCAGTCCCCAAAGCCTCCCCATATAATGACCCAATTGTTATAATCGCTAAAATTAGAAATGCAACAGTTCATAGAGTGTTTGTGGATGATGGAAGCGCAGTCAAAATCCTATTTTTTGAATGCTTCGATAAGCTAGGATTCAAGAGGATGGGTCTAAAAAAGTCCACATCCTCACTTGTAGGATTTATGGCACGAGCATAAACACCATTAGGCCATATATAATTGCTTGTTACCATTTACGAGAGCAATAGAAACTACGCCACCATGTGAAATTTTGTGGTCATGGATGCGTCAAGTCCATTCAATGCCATCATTGGAAGACCCTAGATGAACACAACAAATGCAATATGGTCTCCATACCACTTATTAATGAAGTTACCGACCCAAGCCAGAATTGTAACAATAAAAGGAAACCAACAAACGGCAAGGCAATCCATGGTCATTGCAATGAAAGCTCGGAAAAGCACGGAGCAAACTATGTCAGCACTGTTTCACATAGCAACTTATTAAGGCAATGTGAGTCAACAGTAGATCTGGGAGAAGAGACTTAATTTGTCACTTTGGATGACGAATACACTTCGAAGTGCATCAAAATTGGGAAGCATCTTCCCAATCTGGAAAAACAAAAGGTAATAAGAATCATATGAAGTTATAAGGACACATTTGCGTGGAGTGCACAGAACATGGGAGAAGTTAGGCTATATTTGGCAGAAGTTTTAAGCTGTTGAGCTTATAAACAAAATAATTTTTAGTGTTTGGTAAAGTTAAAAAAACAGTTTATTTTGAAAGCAGAAACTGTTTTTGGGGGAAAAAGCATAAGCTAGTCTTCCCATGCTTTCAAAATATGTTATCTTTGCTAATAAGCACAACTCTACCAAACAGAGCCTTAACCCAGAAATCACTACCCAATCCTTGAACATTAGTGATTAAGTCAAACCAGTCAAGCAGAAGCAATGAAGTTTTACTAGTTAAGTCACAACATTGCTTCAAGCTGGTATACTAAAGGAGATAACACATCTGAAATGGTTAGTAAACCCATTGATGGTGAAAAAGGCGGACGCGGGATGAAGAATGTGCATAGATTTCACGGATTTTAAATAAGGCATGCCTAAAGGATTGTTGTCCTTTGCCTAAGATCGATCAGCTAGGCAAAGCGATAGAAGGGTATGAAGCCATAGCCTTTTGAGATGCATATAAAAGATATCACCAAATACTGATAAATCCTGAAAATGCAGAGAAGATGAAGTTCATAACAAGCTTCAGAATATTTTGTTATGTGAAAATGCCGTTTGGACTAAAAAATGCAGGAGAAACATATTTGAGAGTGATTGACAATGCATTTCGCAATCAAATAGGTAGAAACGTGGAAGTATAAGTTGATGATATGGTTGTTAGGAGTAAGAAGATATGCAGCTTCGCAGAGGACTTGAATGAGACATTAGATACACTGAGAAAGATCAGCGTGAAATTCAATCCAAAGAAGTGCATAATTGGAGTAGGCACATGGAAATTTTTAGGATGTAGGGTATCTTCTAGGGGAATCGATGCCAATCCTAAGAAAATAAAAGCTATAATTTATCTTCCTCGACCACAAACAATGAAGGAAGTACAAATATTAATGGGATCCATGGAAGCACTCAGTAGATTCATTTCAAGAGTAGACAAGAAACATTCCACTCTTCAAAATCCTAAAGAAAGTAAATAAGTTTAGCTAGAATGAAGAAAGTAAAAAAAAATATACGATTCTTTGAAGGAAAAGCTCTAGGCGTTGCCCACATTGAATTTGCCTATCCTAGGAGAAACCTTATATTTGTACTTGGAATTTTCAAAGAACGCGGTCAGCTTGGTTCTAGTATGGAAAGAGGGCCAAAAATATAAACTAGTATACTACATTATTAGAATGCTGCAAAGTGCAGAAAGAGCGTACATGTCGGTTGAGAGATTTATCCTAGCCTTAGTGTACTCAACAAGAAGGTTACGTATCTAATTCCAGAGTCATGGGATAGTTGTCTACACTGATCACCCAGTCAAGGACATCCTCGGCAAACTTGAAGCATCCGGTAGAATGACCAAGTAGGCTCTCCAGTTGGGGAAATATGCAATCCAGTTCCAACCACGAACTGCAATCAAGGCACATGCATTAGCAGACTTCTTCGCAGAGATAACGATCGAAAATGCACTAGATGAGAAGGACCAGCAAAACCTTGGAATCAGTTGAGACAAGTCAAAGTGGGTGGATGTCGTATGGAAACTGTTCGTGGATGGAGCATCTAGCAAGGAAAGATGCGGTGCAGACCTACTATTAGTCAACCCATAAGAGGGGAGCTCTACAAAAAATATCACCTTTTGCGACATGCAAAATGTGTCGCTTATCCCTAATATAGTGTCACAAATATATATTTGCAACATTGTTTTCATCACTATCTATTGTGTCTTGAAAACTGGGTAGCATTTTTACTACACGTTTTTTTTATATTTGTGATGCAAAGAAAGCTGCACTTTTGTGTCACTAAACTACATCTCATATGTATTTTCTACATATTTTGTGACATTTACATTTAGTTACACATGTATGTTTGCGACACTTTATGCATCAATGCACATAGTGACGCATGTAATTTGCGACACGTTATGCATCAATCCCATATAGTGATGTATGTCCTATTTTATCATATTATGCATCATTTAGATATGGTGATGCATGGATGTTGGCGACACATTATGTGACTTTTACATTTAGTGATACATAGTGTTTGCAACACATTATGCACCATTTACAAATAGTGATGAGTGTTTATTTGCAACACATTCTGCGACCTTGTTCTATATGTTGTATGGTTTTTACGACATATATTGTGACATTCCGAATAATGTGAAGTGATACATTACAACACTTGCAACAACATATAGAAGTGTCTGAAATTATTGCGACGTATTGTTTTAGGTAAAATCTTGGGAAAGACGGTCTTTCCATAAGCTTATGGAAAGACGGGGTTTAATTAGAAAAATAAAAGGTAAAAGGTCTTTGTTGCAATATTAAAGTTTTATTTTAAAATGCGTAGTAGTTATAAATTTTATAACCCGGTTCATGCAACCCGAAAATTTTATCTTCATTTCTTCAAGTTTACACTTTAAACCTTGGTCTTTCCATGACTCTTGGAAAGACCGTCTTTCAAGAGACGCACTCTTTTTTTTTATCACTTGATGTTGTTAGTCCCGAATAATGAAACACATTTGGCATCACTTAATTATTGTTACATTGTTTATATAACAAATTAAGCATTATCGCTAATTGGTATGTATTTAATTATGTCGCCTAAATTCACGACAAATTATAATAATGTGATTTGTTTTCAATGTGGCACAACATTTTACAACACATAAATATTCACAATTAATATAAATAATTAATTTTATATCGATGAGTAATTCAAATTACTATTAAATTTTACAATAAATGTATAAGAAATAAATGAATTATAGTACAATGAAATTCTTAATTAATAGGATAATTGCAATGTAAATAGGGATGCTTAATTAATATACTAAACCAAAAGTAATAAATAAGAAATAATATCTCTTACAAAAGTATCACATTAATATTAAATGTCTGGACTATAAGCATTTCAAAAACATCAAAGGAAGAGAATAAAAATGCAGCAATAGTTGTTTTCAACAACAAAAAACATTAATAGTTGCATCCAAAGTTATGTTGTCTTCCTCCCACTCCTCCTTGCTGCTACCCTTGCTCCTAATAGAACATTAAAGAGAAGAATGTTACGTATTACAAATACATTTAGTAAACTGACATAAATTATGGATACCAGTTCGACAAAAGGATGAATAGAATTTGATAATAATAAAAATAATATTTTCAAAATACCCAAACTAATTTATAAAATAAAAAATCACATCACTATCGCACAGAGTATGCATTATTATAATTAAACATAGCATAGCATTGTTATAATCATAAAGAAAATGACGTCATTACAATCTAATCTTTAGACTCTCAAATTATCAAATTTTTGTATTTACATGATTAATTCAATAATTGATTGGTAATAATAAACTAAATCAAACCGGACCCACCATACCCCACATGTATTTCGTAGAAACAAGACAGGGAAATAAAAAAATACACAAAGCTCTGACCCCTAATCTGGTGAGGATTGGGAAGCAATTAAATGAATTTGCGATTAATTACTGACACCCTTCAGCCAAAAAGAAAAATCAAACCTCAACTGCTAGAGAAGTGATTGTTGTGGCCCAGGATTGGGATAACCCACCAGGAAACGTGATTTGGGAAGGAAATTTCTGCGCTTCAAAGAATGATTTGGAAACTTGAGCACTAAAATTTGATATGGAACATCAAATTATGAGTACTCTTCTTGCTCGGCCATATTGAATCCATCGCACTCCTTCCGAAATTAATGCTATTTCATAGAGTTACTCATGTATTTAGCTTGAGCAGTAGAGAGAAGAGAAAAAACTTGAAAAGAAAACCGAGACGTTGAATTTAGTCTCATTATCTCTATTTCAATTTATGCTAAAAAAATATATACCATTTTTATCTCAAATGAATCTGGACGGCTAAATTGAACATGTATTCCTTGTTTTTTTTTTATATCAAGGAGTACATCAAATTTATATGGCATTATTATTCCCTTTTTATAACTTATATCAATCTAATGCCATAATTTCTTTACTTGTATTAGATCTTTCCTTTTATCATTTTTTATTTTAAAAAAGAGTATTTGAGTTATTTCATTTAATAAAATTTAATCTCTTTTTTAATAAACAGAAGCATCACTTTTATTTTAAAAAAATCAAATTACAAACATATAATTTTTTATGAGAAGATCTATAGTTAGACACAGACTAACAGTTAGACCAATTATAAAAAAAAACCTCATTTCAATAACTTACAGGGTTAAATTATAATATACATTTTAAAAGTTTTTCAAAATTATAGGAATTTCAAAACAAGACTTTATGGTTTTTTTTATTCAATGCAGATAAATATTGGAATTTTACCAAACAAAATATCATAAAATTTTATTTATTTTATGAATATTTTCATAATAAATCAATTCATTTGTATATTTTTGGATTTAAAATTAACTTTTAGATATTTTATTGAAAAAATAATGTTCCCTTCCTTTAGACAAATTACGTTTTTGACTATTTTCAAAAAATAAATACAGTAAAGAAAATGTTTTGGGAAAGACCGCATTTCCAATTATATATGGAAATATGAGGTTGAATTAGAATAGTAGAAAGTTAAAATGTTTTAGTTACAATATTAAAATTTTATTATGCAACATTCAATGGTTATAAGTTTATGACCAAATTAATAAAACCTGGAAATTTTGTTTTGATTTCTTCTAATTTCCAATTTAAACCTTAATTTTTTTTCATAACTTATGGAAATAACATATTTCGAGAGACATTTTTTTTTCTTATGCTTCAAAAAAACAAACATCTATTGTATAATTATGCTAATTATATCTATTAAGACTGTTTAATCAAATTCATTGTCTATATAATTCTTGTGGAAGACTTGGAAAAGGTGTCCTATTCATAAGTTTAATTATAGGCCATTTTACTTTTACCTTAAATTGTAATTTTATTTTATAAGTTAAAAGAAGTTATAATGTGAATTTAAATATGAAAATATTTTTAAAAATAATATTATTAAAATAGTTTTTAAAATTTATGTAATTTAACAAATGTACACTTTTGAACTGTTTCACTGATTTCAAGTGTATGTCCGGCTCGAGAAAGAATCACACGGGGTGGAATTCTTTGATCTAGAACACATACAAACTAAATCAGTGAATCATCATTGTACACCTCTAACTTTTTATTTTTTTGTTGTTGGAAAGGATTGGGGCTCTAATACAAACACCACCCACGGACCGTGGGTTATTGATTAAAAAAAAAGGAAAGAAGAACATGATTATTGAATAAGAGTTATTTTAGTAACGATATCAAACTATTATTAATATTTTTATATATATATTAATTATGTTGCTAACATTAAATTTAAAAAAAGAATTTTCCTTTTAACCGACTAAATTTGAGCCAATAAGTTGAAACTAATCTTCTACTCCCTCCGTTGCACTATATTTGACACCATAGGTTTAAATATTGTTGTTTTGCATGTGGAAATGTGTGGAGAGAATTAATTAAGGAGAGTAAAAAGTTTAATGAGTGGTTGAGAATGATATACTTTTTGGCATAAAAGGAAATGTGACAATTTTAGAAAAAATATATGAAAATAATAAGTGTGTCAAACATGGTGAAAGAGGGGGAGTACCGAAACCCCAAAAAAGCCTCCATCTATCTCCAACTTACCAGTTAGTGTTCTTCCCAAAAACCATATAATAGAAATTATTTGTTTTATATTGTTTGGTGTTGTGGTACTGTCAACCGGGAATATTGAAGTCACTTTGACTAACATAAATCTAGTTGTCTAAAAATAACATACTATTATTATAATGTTTTACTGATTTTAATTTTTTACTATATATAATCAATCATATGTTGTTAAAATATATACCTCTAAAGATATATTTATAATCATAAATATCTCATTGTAATATATATATATATATATATATATATATATATATATCACTGAAAAACATATGCAAACAAACACAGTATCTGAAATAAAAATTGTTCGAATTCTTTTATACAACGAACTAGTAATTTTGATAAAAATATGTATATTATTATTTATTTATTTATACACTAAAAAGTGTTGTTTTAGATCGACTAATTGTTAAATGAGGACATTTCATAATTAGTGAGACTTATAAAGTCATTTGATATTTAATTGTATTTATTGCAATGAAATACATATAATTATGACAATAATTTAAAATGAATATCAAAATCTATTTTAATTATATTCAATATCTTACGATTTCTAGCTATTCATTATTTCACTTCATAACTCATATAGTTTTCGTTAGATGACTAAAATTTAAAATTTAAAATAAAATTATTTGTTTTAAATTTAAATATAAGACACAGATTATACATAAAACTTAATCTTAATATTTTAATCAATAATATCTCACGATGATACACCACTAGTATATCAAAACTGATTCGACTCATCTGACTGCTAAAGAATATTACGGAAATTAATTAATGCTAGTGTTGGAATTTCCTTTTACGTAGTTTTTTTTATTTTGTCAACAAAATAAAATGTAATAAGTTAAAAACGTCAATTACAAAATAATAAAATATAAACACTAAAATTATGTCTTAAATAAGAATTACAAATATTTTTAACCATTATTAGCCATTTTAAATCATATCACGCCTTTAAGATTCTGTTCTCCAAATCTTATACTTCCTCTGTTTTTTTTATATAAAAAAAATTGGCATACTTTCCATTTTTATATATTTTTGCTAAAATTGACATCTTTCCTTTTATGGAAAAAAGTTAATATTTTCACCCACTTGTTGAACTTTTTACTCTCATCATTTAATTCACTCTACACATTTCAACTTGCAAAAACAAAACACCTAAAATTAGGGTGCCAAACATAGAAAAATGGAGGGAGTATGCATTTCAATTTATTTCAGTTCAAATAAATTTAGTCAGTCCAGTTTAGTTTAGTGGAAATTTAATTTGATGAAATTTAGCTTAATTTACTCGTATTATTACTATTTTTCAATACACTTATTTTTAGTCAGTTCAATTCAATTCAGTTCAATTCAATTTCATTCAATTCAGTTCTGCAGAGATAAACTCTAGAAAATAGGGTCTAAGAAACTCTCTCAAATATTAATATAATTAATAAATCATTTTTATAGAGAAAATTTATTTAAAAAATAATAACATTGCACCAAAAACTTTATTCGTCTAAATTAATTCATTTATATTAAATGATGCAGTATTTTTGCATTAGACGTAATTTTGTCATTATTTTGCTATAAATTTATAATTGTATTATTTCATTAAGACATTTCATTAAAATTTCGTAAATAAAATGTCGTAATATTTGGTTAATTATAGAAAGTTTCGTATATATGTCCCAAGAGAAGTGACACATCCAAGAAATGACATAATTGTGCCACAATTTCCCAACAAATCTAAAATTGTGTCGTCTAATTCTTGCATATTCGTTAAGTGTTGCACATAATTTGTTGTAATGTTAGGACATTTTAGAAAGTGCGACGTGTATGTCACCAAACATACGACACACTAAAAAAATGACACAAATGTGTCATATATTAGCAACAGAGTCATAATTGTGTTGTTTAATTGTGACATTTCAGTGAAGTGTCTTAAATAATATCATAATTTTAATACACTAAATAATATGTCGCATACGTGTCATAAAAAATGCGACACAACAATGAAATGACGCAAGAATGTAGCAAATGAACGACATATTTTCATAAACGTGGTAAACATACAACATTTACGCATTGGTCACATGTATATAAGTCGCAAAAGGTCAACTTTCTTGTAGTGGAGTATAGATATTCACTTCATTTTGACTTTCCACTCACCAACAACGAAGTAGAGTATGAGGCATTAATATACTGCTTAGACCTTACAATAAGGATGAAGGTCAAACGGAGCTTTAGCGATTCACAGATAGTAGTACACCAGGTCATAGGAGACTACGAAAGTGCAGGAACAAAACTGACAAAGTATTTAAGGATAGTCCATCAACTTATCGCTCAACTCAAATACTCTAATATCCAGCATGTGCCAAGAAGTGAAAATACAAAGGCAGATGCCTTGAGTAAGCTAGCGACAGTACAGTTTGATTCATTGGTCGGACACATAGATTTAAAATTGGAAGTCATTCCAGCCAGAAGCACGGAGATAACAACCGTTTCAACGGTTCAAATGGAAGAAGCTAACTGGATGACGTCATTGATAGATTATTTTGCAAGGGAGAAGTTTCCAACATACAACGTGCAAGAAAGAAAGTTGGAACTATGATCCCACAATTACATTTATGATGGAGGATTCCTATGCAAAAAGGTTTCCTATCTCCATGGATAAAGTGCGTAGGTCCTTCGCAAGAAGAAGAGATCTTGAAGGAAGTACACGAAGGGCTATGTGGAATAAATCAAGTGTCCCGAACAATAGCGAAAAAGATAATTCGATCAGGATATTATTGGCCAATTATGTTCAACGATTCATATAACTTCTTGCTTAAGTGCAGAAGTTGCTAGATTAATGCCCCAATATCACATAAACCAAATGCTGGCTTAACACGAGTTTATGGGGCTTGGCCATTCGATAAATAGGGGATTGATTTGGTTGAACCTTTCCCAAAGGGTGCTAGCAACGTGAGATTCCTGATTGTGGCAATTGACTACTTCACCAAATGGGAGGAAGTGCTGCCACTGGGAAGAAGAACAGTGGAGGTAACAAGAAAGTTTGTTTGGCAGAACATAGTTTGTCGCTTCGGGATGTCACAAACTATCATCACAAAGAATGGCACAAACTATCATCATAGACAATGACACACAATTCACTAGTGGAGTCTTTACTGAATGGTGCTCGAAGTAAGGGATTGTATAGAAGTTCACCTCCGTAGCTCACGCCCAAGCCCATGGATAAGTGGAAGTCACCAACATAACTATAATTCAGGGGATACACAAAATATTGGAAGGGAAGCGAACTGTTTTGGTGGACGAGATACCCAATACCCTGTGGTAGTATAGAACAACTGTTCGACAACATACAGGAGAAACAACATATAGTTTAGTCTATGGTCACAAGGAAGTAATACCAGTGGAAATATGGAATTCGAGCCTTCAAGTGTAGGTGTTTAAAAGGGATGATAATCCCAAAATGATGAGACTATACCTAGATGAACTTGAAGAAAAGAGGCAGCGAGCATCCATCACAGAGGCGAAGTATAAGAAGATGATGGCTGAAGCATACAATCAGAAGATCAAGAAGACACAATTCCAAATCGTCAAATTCGTACTGTGAAAGAATGAAGCAAGTCTAGCGGCGTAAAAAGGAAAACTAAGCCCAAAATGGGAAGGCCAGTACAAGATAGCAAAAATGCACCGTTCCAACTATTATGAGCTAGAGAGATTGGATGGCAGTAGCATCCCCACACTTGGCATGTGATTAATCATAGAAAGTTTTATGTGTAACATTCAAGGAGAAGGATAGGAAAACCCCAATTGTATAAAGGCCATGAGATTATCATTGGTGTTGTTCGCATTGTTGTTTTTCTTTCGAAGCGATATTATTGCATCTGTACATATTAAATATTAAAAAGTGCGTCTTTGGAGGAAAAATAATTTTCATTATCTTTATTTACATTCTCTTAATAATACCCAACTACAGCAAATAAAAAATAATTGATCCTCACCAGAAATTTACAAACAAATTAAAAAAATTCGATGTTGCAAGCTTTACATCTTACAATGATGCAATCCTACTTTCTTAAGCTATAGATCTTGCACAAAGGCATATATGCCTACAAAACAGCGAACCAGGAAAGCAATATATCTTGCAAATCACATGATACAAATTCCCGAATTTCTAAGCTTTATATCTTGGAACTTCGCAAACTCAACTAAGCAAGTTATAGATCTTGCAACATGGCAGATATGTCCTCAAACGCGGCATAAGTAAGCAATAGATCTTGCAAGTTCGCAAAATAAAATTTTCTAATTTTTCAAGCTATAGATCTTTCAAAATAGATAAACATGCCAGCAATGCTAGCAAATATAAATTATACAGCTTCAGAAACTAAAACACGACAGTGGTGAATGCATAAATTAGCGAACAAAAGGTAATGTAAAAAAGCGTAACACGCTATGTTCAGATACAATAACAAAACCAAATTACAAAGTACTAGTATTAAGTACTACTCTAATTTTTTTTGAAAAACAAACTATCGACGCCTAGATGAGCGGGATGATCCAGAGGACAGAGAACCGACATGGCGACGAGGTGGCTCAGCTTCGCGATGGGGCTGCTCAACTTCACGATGACATTGTTCACCCTCGTGTTCATCTTCTAACATGTTTTCATAACACCATTTCATGAATAAGTAGCCATGATGACAAGTAAAACCCGTTCATTACATATGATCAAGATACTTAGCATAGTACGCCCTAAAATCAGTTATAGGGCCAAATTCCTCATGATCAAGCTGTACGCTCATAACGCCAACATTCTATTGATAATATTTATTGGTAGCCTTCAAAATTTCCCCTTCTCTTCTAGTTGGCGAATGTGAAACCTAAAAACTCCTGACAAGTTACTCCTCTTCCTATCGACACTCATCGTTAGGTCCCCACAACTAGTAGGCCGACGAGATGAGAATGGAAGGGCTTGAAGTTGATCCTTGTATTCAACGCAAGCCTGTTTATGCTAATTCACACATGATTCAAGACCATTATACTTGGTACAAAGATCTTCATTCTCACTTCGAAGCAGACTGTTTATAGGAAACTGTTCATTAAATTTACTTTGGCACCCGGCCGCAGAAGAAGAGAAATGATCACACTCATTCTGTTTCTTCTTCAATAGCTCCATTAGATCATAAATGCGAGAACAATATTTATCGATGATCAGAGTCTTTTGATGAGCTTCGCTAGCCTTGCTGGAAGCAAAATTCTTAGTGTCCTCCTGCTGACGAAGCATTATGACCATGCTCTGCTGTTGGCGCTGTATAAGGTTTTTCTATTCAGCACAAAACTCTTTCAGATCATGGACAAAATCTCGAGTATCCTTTAAATTCTTCATCCAGTTACTTCAAGAACATGGATTGCAAGTAACAAATACTGCAGGCGAATACCCAAACATACTACCCACTCATAAACACGGGGAGGAAGGTGA